>JAWZYT010000264.1:360000-632500 GCA_034508575.1 Petrolisthes manimaculis
TTGTTGTTGAAGTTCCTCAAGCTGTCTGGCCGAGCAGCCCCGAGCTTCTGAGGAAGGCCATGGCCTGAACCAGGCTTTCCCATAATGTCCTCAGAGAGTGTATGTTGTGTTGTTGGTGAGTGTGGTTGTGTGTATGTTGTGCTGTTGGTGAATGTGTTTGTGTACATTGCAGTTTTTAATAGAATGGGGTGCTGTGTTGCATCCCGGACAGGCATCCACAATGGCTCCATCCAGCTTCTGATTTTTTTTTAATATGATCCGACACTGGACATAGGCTTCATGAAGCCCGTTACCAATGCCCAGGTCAACTGCTGCTCACACACACACACACGTCACGACTTCCGAACTGGTACCCAGCCACAGAGAGAGGGAAGTGAGGGTTATTCCCAAATACTGCAGCTGTTATGGTACCAGCGAGGGTGTTTTACGATGTTTGGTGGCCTTATAGTTAGTGCCTAACACTCAAATCAGTAGAGTAAATATTCTCAGGCCCTCACCTGAGAGGATTGATCTCCCGACCTCTAGGTTTTGAGTCTAGAACACTATGTCAGAAGGGTCGGGTGGTGGCCACACTGGACAACTTATTGAACATTCTTCATACAATTTCCCAAATAAGTGATTTTGATTCCCAGAAAGTGTGAAAATCGAGGACGCAGATAATCTCCATATTTACCATAATTTCCTTCATATATTGGTTATTGTTTTACCAAGTCATTTGCCGGTGTGATGGTGAATTTCAACTACCACACTTGTACTGTCCACTGATGATTGTACCATGTTGGTCGCCTCCAAACTGACCCACTCCTACCTTTCGAGGGTCATGGATGGTGGTCCGGTCTTCTGTTACTGATCAGTTGAGGGAACAACACAAACATTACTCCTCTAGTTAACCTCCTCTACTCGAGTATTACCTCACAACCTCGCCACTCACCCTCTTGAAACGCCAAGTCACCAAGGGGTGACTACAGTCCCAGTTGTCACTCCCACCCTATACGGTGTACTAAAGTCAATCACTTCAGTTTCTGCCATTTCAAATACTATTACCTTACTTTTACCAACATTCACCAACAGTTTTCTTTGTTTACACTGGGACTAAAACTCATCCACCACCCTCTGCAGCTCCCTATTACTCTCAGCCATCATCACAGTATCATCAGCAAGTAAGCTTGTCACCAAGGACCATTTTTTTCCCTTCAGCCTCAGCTTGGCACCCACCCAAACCATTCACTTTGACCTTCATATCCTTCAATGTCTTCCAGCAACCACCCACCAACACCATAAATCCTTAGCATAACTGCCATAGCTCTCCAATCAACCCCATCATATGCCTTTTTCTCAATCCATGAAGGCACATACAGCTTCCTACCCTTCCCAATATATTTCTCCAATGTTGATTTTATTGTAAAGATCTGGTGGACACATTCCTTTCTGAACCACACCTAACATTATTCCCAGTTACTTCAGTCATCACTCAGTAAAAAACTTCCCATACATCTTTCCTGTCACACAAAGGTTTTTTTTCCACTATAGCTAGTTTAGCTACCATACTCATCCCTACTCCCCATACCATTCTTTGTACAGAGTCACAATTATGGTTCTACTCCAGTCCTCTGGTACCTCTCCCTGCCTCCAAGGCAATGTTAGTGAATAGCACAAGTCTGGGAACACAGTGCAACACACACTAGCCTTTTAACACAGGGTCAGTAAATCACTTAGTGTGTATGGTAATGAGTAACACAAGCCTGGGTTCTTTAAACACAGGGTGAGAATGGTAATGAATAACAGAATGCTGGGAACACATATACATTTTATGGTCATCAATGAGGAACCGAGTGTAAAATGAAGACAGTGGTGGATACAAGGATTTATTTATTGTATATTCAGCTTTTACAAAATCAGCAACATCCACTCCACAAATACCACTACCTCTACACACAGGCTTCAGTCCTACATATACTATACATTTAATATATTGGACCCTGTGATCGTATATGAGAATTAGTGGCTTATGATTCCTCCTGAGTACACCACAAAACAAACTCCTTCCATGTAGGTGGTGTTTCATAGCAGTACTGTAATTGAAGGACTCACTTTCCTCCAATTTTCTTACTACATCACAGGGTCCCTTAACCCCTTACGACCGCAAAACTTTTGATACGCCTGTACCCTACAGCCGCAAATCAGAGCGATGTGGGGTGGTGGCTTAATGTTAGGCTCCTCCCCTTCTGGGTGGAGCTAAGACAAGTGTGACAAATTCTCAAGGCCACTGAGCATGAGGGCTTACAGTGGAACCAATGAATGGCTACGACTAGCCCATGCAGTTACTTTATAGGCTTCCAAACTTGTGGCCCTGAGCGCACTGGGATGATAGTGGCTTAGCGGCTCCAGCGCCACAAGCACCCTAGGTAACAATATAGGCGCATGGGTCTTAACCCCTAAATGCCTATTGTCCTTTTAAACGGACAATACGAATATAGGCCTTGAAGCCGATTGCCCGTTTAAAATAACACACTATAGAAAACTGCTTGGGCTATATCTAGCCACTTCATTGGTAACACTGGTTAGTTTTCGGCCTAATAGTGTGGACTGACTTTATAAATACTGCGTTCTGCCTCTGTGGGTGGAGGGGAGAGGCGGCCTCTTTGATGCCTGCTCTCTCCCTACCATACCACACACCAACACCCCTCTCTACTCCCCCACACTGACTCCGCCTCCTCTCCTATCCTTCCTACTCCCTCCCCGAGTTCCTATGCTTTGATAATCATATGGGAAGCTTATGTAAGTCATATCACACCTCGTTTATATGCGTACTAGGCAATACACACATATACGCACATTATATATGTACATAACATTATTATATAACTATATGTGTACAGAGTAAGCCTGCAGTATATATATATATATATACCTTGAAAACAATAATTTCGTCATATATGGTGTTATTTCGTCATATTTTAGCGTAATAAATTACGCTATATCACGTTTTCCTAGTTTTTTGAGTGGTGACTGTTTTTTGTTCTCTGACTTTGACGCACTTCCCTACTCAAACCAGTCGACTTACGAAACTTTTGATTTCAGTTTCTAGTGTGTAAAATCAAGCTCTACAAATCTGTAATAACAGAATTTACCTAAACGAAACTTTTAAAATCACCCTGTAATTGCGGTTCAGGCGAAAGTAGCGTTAGGGGAATTGCGGTTCTTAAGGGTTAAGGGGTTAAGTCACCAACCTGTCACTACAAACAGCAGCTGTTATTTTAACATATATCAAGGCCACATTATATTATATCATACTTCAGTTTTAATAACATATTTAATATTAAGACACCAACCTGTCACCAAACATTACTGTCATCTTTGTGTTGTGTGTGTGTGACATTGCTTATTTTTAACAATACATTTACTAATAAATTTTTTCAAACTTATTAAAGGGTGGTAAACAATGGTAGCCTCCCCCAATCCCCTGCAGGACAAATACTATATTAGCTAGAAATACGATGGTGATATCATCTGTATGTATATTCAATTCTTCTTCTTTGCTGGTATCAACATGTGCTGCTGTATTAAATGACAGTGAAAAGAAGCACCATATGTGAAAGTGCTTTGAACCCAGCCAGAACCTTCTGAAGGACAGCAACATTGACTTCTTTGGTAATGACGAGTGGCCCAGAAATTCTCCTGATCTGCGACAATGTTGGATTTTTCTTGAAGGACGAGGTTGAAAAAAGGATGTTGTCTGAACCTTTATCAACTCAATTTAGTCGTACCAAAATGAAAGAGCACATCAATGGTGTACTTCAGGTAATGGAGTTAAACACGGAGCTTTTTGAGTCACTATTGTCTTTCTACCCTACTGGTCTTCAAGCTGTTCATGACGCCAATGGAGGGAACACTGAGGGTCCATTCTACAGTGGTTGATATTGGTTTGTAAGCATGCAAACGAAAATATCCATGTAACTTACTTATGAGGGAATTATTTTATGAACTTGGTGAGTAAACTATGCAGTGATCATAATTATATAACTGTTTGATAGAATTTGTGAATGTGGATACTCAGCTTTTGGGAAATAATGAAGCCTTACAGGTGTGGTTGATTGGTAAGCTAACAAACTAATACCACTGTGGAATCAACACTGAATACTTACCTTGTCACCATACACCTACAATATAATGTACAGTTGGCTCCACTCCCGCGTTTCTCCCCTGTCGTTGCCAATGTTGGGCCAGTCAGAAATTCGAATCCCGATTCACAATTTAAAATATTCTAAACATTCATATCTTTCACTCCAAGGATATGAATGTTTCGAATTTTAGTAACTTGTGGATAGGGAATCAATTTTTTTACTGGCCCAACATTGGCAACGCCAGGGGAGAAACCCGAGAGTGGAGCCAACTGTACTACCCTTTAATGTTTTCAGTTTTTTCCTATCATGCTTAGGGGGGAAGGGAGCAATCATTGTTTGCCACCGCTTACGTTCAGTGTTTTATTTCACGTGTGAACTATCTATCAATCTATAGCTCTGACACCTCGTTCCCTCCGGGAACTCCCTCCAAGGGGAGTGTCTCCAGTATTCCATGTTCCAACACTCCCTTCTTACTCGGTCAAGCTCTCCCTTGCCCCTCATGTTTCTCTCCTTCACATACTCTTCCACTCAGTTCCAACATTCCCTCCTTACTCGGTCAAGCTCTCCTCTGCCCCTCATGTTTCGCTCATTCACGTACTCTTCCACTCTTTTCTGCCATCTAACCGGCAGTCTGCCTCTCACACCAGGTGCCACAACTTCACTTCCATACACCTTCTTTACAAACTCCTCACCTTGCATTCTCTCTACATGTCCAAACTATCTCAGTGTATTACGTTTCACTCTCTCAACACCTCCACACTCAATACCAATTGCCTTCTGACTCATACCACATCTCTCATTACTTTCTCCATACCACCTTATATGTCCACATGCACCTCTCAAGTAACTCATTTCCACAGCACCTATTCTCGACTGATGAGCCCTACTCCATGTCCATGTCTCCGATGCATATGTCAGTGTTGGCAGGATTATACTATTTCTTAGTCCCCTCTTCACCTCCATACTCACATTTCTACCCTTCATAATCCTCCCCTATGACCTGTCTACCCCTCATTGCTCTCACCCTAATTTCTCCTTCCATACTTCCATGTTTACACATAACTGTACCCAGGTACTTAAAACTCCTTCACTTCCTCTATCCTCTCACCCTCAGAGTTATTTCACACTTTGTTGCAGTTGGTACTTCTACTCTGTAAGGTGTAGCAAAGTCAATCACTTCAGTTTCTGCTCTTTCAAATACCATCACTTTACTTTTTCCCACATTCACCTTTAGTTTCCTTCGTTTACATACAGACTGAAATTCGTCCACCACTCTCTGTAAATTACTTTCCCTCTCAGCCATCAACAGTGTTATCCGCAAACACACTTGCTGCCAAGGACTAATTTACTTCATTCAGCCTCAACTTCACCCCCAGACCATTCATTTTGGCTTTCATCTCTCATACAACCATCCATATATATATTGAACAACCATGGTGACATAACACATCCCTGTCTCAGCCCTACACTAATATTAAAACTCTCACTCAGATCACCCTCTGCCTACACTCATGCTTTTGTATTTGCATAAAAAGCCTCAATGCCTTTCAGCAGAGATCCCCCAACACCATAAATTCTCAACACCTCTGACATAGCTCTCCTATCCACCCTATCGTTTGCCTTCTCCAAGTCCATGAAGGAAGCATACAACTTCTTCCCCTTCCCTATATATTTCTCCACTATTGATTTTAATGCAAATATTTGGTCCACACATCCTCAACTCTTTCTGAACCCTCCCTGCTCCTCACTAACTTTCTTCTCTGTTACTTCCATCAGTCTCTCAGTTTGAACCTTCCCATACACCTTCCCCGGTACACTAAGAAGGCTTATTCCCCTATAGCTACCACACTCCTCCAAACTCCCCTTCCCCTTATACAAAGGTACAATTATAGCTCTCCTCCAAACCTCTGCCTCCCTGCCAATGTGCATATGATCAACATCCACTCCACCACTACCTCCCCGCCGCACTTTAACATTTCCGCAGTTATCCCTTCCACCCCCGGTGCTTTTCCCATCTTCAACTTTCCTATTGCTCTCCTAACCTCTTCTTTTCCCAGTTCTCCCTGTACATCCTGTCGTCTACCACCTGCCTCCATCCCCATGCATGTCACGATCGTCTTCCCTCCTATCCCTTCATTCATCAAACGATCAAAATGTCTCTTCCACACTTCTTTAACTTCCTCACTTCCACTCACAGTAAATCCATCCTCTTTCTTCATTCTCACACCTCCAGACTTTCCTTCTCCTCTTTCTCTTTTAACTTCCTTCCAGAAACGTTTATTTTCCCTAAACATCTTACTCAATTACCTACCAAAATCCTCATCCATTCTACTTTTACTCTCACTCACCAACCTCTTCACTTGCCTCTTACAAACATTGTATTCTCTCTTCCACCTCTCTTTATCTTCCTCTGACACATTCCTCTGTAGTGTTATCCTAATGGTTTCCTTTTCATCTTTATTGCATCTTTCACTTCCTCTGACCACCATGTACTCCCTTTCTTGCCCCTCTTCTTCTTCTTATACCCGACTACCTCTGCTGCTGTTCTCATTACTATTTTCTTAAACACTTCATACACCTCATTCACTTCCACTCCCTCCCCTATACTCAACCTTGCATCCTCAAGCACCTCGCCCACTCTCCTCTTATATACCTCTTTGTACTCACTATCATTCAATCTTTCACTTGCTACCTCCCTTTCATTCCCCCCTCTATCCTTCCTACCATACTCCCACTTTGCCCTGACTCTAATCCTTGCCAACACCGAATAGTGTTCAGACCACTGGAACATGCCTCTCACCACTCTTGCATCCATCACATCTTTCCTTAACCTTTCATCAACAGTTGTGCAATTAATCAAACTCTTCTGCTCACCCCTCCTCTTCCACGTGTACCTGTGGATCAGTCTGTGCTCGAAGCAACACATACAACACAACACATACACCAGGCACTCACCATTCTCGTGTATTTCATTCATCACCCACTTGCCTACTACATTTCCTACCTTCCTATTTATGTCTCCTATCATCACTATCCTCCTCCCACTCTTAAACCTCCTCAGGCAGTCACTCAATTCATTCCAAAACTCTTTCATTTTCTCCTTTCCTACTTTGGTCTGCGCATTCACCGGAGCAGACCCATGTATACTTTACAATACCAATCTTACAAGTCATCCATACTATTATTGTTCCCTTCCTTCTATGCCCATCTATTCCTTTCCACACCCTCCCAGACACCAACATCCATACCAGTCCATACTACGCCTCCTTCCATTCCTTCCCACAACACACTCTTCCCTCCATTCCCACTCTCTTCCAACCCCCATCCTTTCACATGTGTCTGTTATGCCTCACACATCTATTCTACTTTTTCTGCAACACTCCACTATCTCTCTCCTTTTCATTTCATTCACCATTTCATTCACATTGATCGCAACCACCTTGAAGCATTATTCCCCTTTCCTGCCCCCCAAAGGGACTACCAGAGACTCCTCCACGCCACTAGCCGCAGCCGTCCTTCCCCAACAATGCAGCGCTCATTCCCGGAGGGACATAGGCCATCAGCATTGTCAAGTTTAAAAAACCAACACAGTATTAAAAAAAAAAAAAATCACACATTAACACTTAAAAACATATATGTTGTTAAAATATATACATTACAAAAAAAAATAAAACCTATATATGTCGTTAAAATATATACATTACAAAAAAAATTAAAACCTATATGTCGTTAAAATATATACAGTCGCGGTCAATAATAATTATCCACATATGGGTATCTCAAGCAATTTACTGTCTAATGTTTTCACGTTCACATATGATGTTATTGTTTTAAGTAGTGCGTAGCTGCTTGTATTAAATTAAAAGATGGTAGTTAACCTATTTATTGGAAAGTATATCATCTAAGGAACAGAGGGAAGCTGTCAAACTCTTACGTGAGTTACCCTTATGTGGATGATAATATTTGACCGTGACTGTACGTTACAAAAAAAAAAAAATTAAAACCATTATGTGGGGAACCTAAAATCACACTGCCTCCCCCTTTAGCTTCACCTCCAGCCTTTTACAATAAAATAAATTAAAATTAGGGAGGTGTCACCCGAGGTTACCGCGTGGAGGCGGGGTGAGACTTACCTACCCTTCCTGAGGAAGGGTAGGTCACCGAGGTGTTATGAAAACTTTCCAATGTTTGATGGTGGCCTGTGTGCAATGGCCGCACCTCTTAACTTCATTGGTTACGATATTGCCACTGCGCAAATGTGTGAACAGTTTTGTGTAACATGAGTTGGGATTTGTCAGAAAACTTTTTACCACATTCATTACATTCAAAATCCTATACTCTTGAATGAACTTTTATATGTTGATTAAGGTTAGATTTCCAACCAAACTTTTTACCACATTCATTACATTCAAAATCCTTTACTCCTGTATGAACTTTTAAATGATTATTAAGGCTAGATTTCTGACCAAACTTTTTACCACATTCTTCACATTCAAAGTCCTTCACTCCTGTGTGTATAAGTATGTGTCGCTTTAATTCACCCTTTCTCCCAAACTTTTTACCACATTCTCCACATTCAAAGTCTTTCACTCCTATGTGTATAAGTATGTGTTGCTTTAATTCACCCTTTGTCACAAACTTTTTACCACATTCATTACATTCAAAGTCCTGCACTCCTGTGTGTATAAGTATGTGTTTCTTTAATTCACTCTTTCTCCCAAACTTTTTACCACATTCTTCACATTCAAAGTCCTTCACTCCTGTGTGTATAAGTATGTGTTGCCTTAAATCACCCTTTCTTATAAACTTTTTACCACATTCATTACATTCAAAGTCCTTCACTCCTGTGTGTATATGTATGTGTAGCTTTAATTCACCCTTTCTTATAAACTTTTGACCACATTCTTCACATTCAAAGTCCTTCACTCCTGTGTGTATAAGTATGTGTTGCTTTAAATTTTTTTTTGTCACAAACTTTTTACCACATTCATTACATTCAAAGTCCTTCACTCCTGTGTGTATAAGTATGTGTTGCTTTAAATTATTTTTTGTCACACATTTTTTACCACATTCATCACATTCAAAGTTTCTCTCTCCTATGTGTATAAGTATGTGCTCCTTTAGAAC
Source organism: Petrolisthes manimaculis (assembly GCA_034508575.1). NCBI lineage: Eukaryota > Metazoa > Arthropoda > Malacostraca > Decapoda > Porcellanidae > Petrolisthes > Petrolisthes manimaculis. The sequence continues at coordinate 369,252 of JAWZYT010000264.1, forward strand.
ACTCTTTCTCGCAAACTTTTTACCACATTCATTACATTCAAAGTTCCTCTCTCCTGTGTGAATAGGTAAGTGTTGCTTTAATTCATTCTTTCTCATAAACTTTTTACCACATTCATCACATTCAAAGTTCCTCTCTCCTGTGTGACTAGGTAAGTGTTGCTTTAATTCATTCTTTCTCATAAACTTTTTACCACATTCATCACATTCAAAGTTCTTCACTCCTGTGTGTATAAGTATGTGTTGCTTTAATTCACCCTTTGTCACAAACTTTTTACCACATTCATTACATACAAAATCCTTTACTCCGGTATGAACTTTTAAATGACTATTAAGGCCAAATTTCAAACCAAACTTTTTACCACATTCTTTACATTCAAAGTTCTTCTCTCCGGTGTGAACAATGCTGTGTCTCTTTAGGAGAGATTTACAACTAAACTCTTTACCACACTCATCACACATAAACATTTTTTTTTTTCAATTGTCTTATTCTCAGGTTATCTTGGAGCAACTTTCCAGTATGAGTCAACAAATGGCGAGTGAGATGGCATTTCCAACTAAACTTTCGACCAACTTGTTACACTTCTCTTCTTTGACAACATTGATGGTGTCACTTCCTTCCACCTCCACCACTAACACAGCTTTATTCTGCCACCAATATGACCACTTGGTTATTACTGTTGTCAGGGATGACAACCACACTGTTGCTGGTGTCAGGGCAGCCAACCACTCTGTTATGGTGTCAGTGTCGTCACACTCTTACTGGTGTTATCTGAAACAAAAATATATTTTAACAGCAACCGGGAAGGAAATAGAAGGAAAAGAGGGAGAGCTGAAAGCTAGTGGCTGGGGCCTAAGGGGTGCCAAAATTCTTACACCCTTAAAGTATTGGCCACATCACTATAGACAATACCTCCCTACGGGAATATATCTACAAAACACACACCATATGGAAGGAGTTTGTTTCATGGCATAGTCAGGAGGAATCAGAAGCCTCATACACGATCACAGGGTCCTTACCCCTTCGAGACCGGCTGATGACATACACCGTCTTACGTTAAAGACCGGTTGTCGACATACACCGTCAAAGATATTTACCGCTATTTCGAGCCATGCGGGGCTCGTTTTTCTTGTCAGCAGGCGAGAAAACACACTCACAATATCGATCCGCTCTCCTCTCAGTTGATTCAGGGATGTCACGATGGCTGGGCTATTTTTAAGTATTTGCTCTTGTCCGAATTTGTGCTTTAGCGATCGTAAGACAACACCGTAGTGAATATATGTACGTGAGTGACACCATGATATTCCTACAAGGTTACAAATTATTATTTAGTGTATAGATCATGACACACGATACATAATGGTAGTAATAAGAAAATAACACCACAAAACACGCCCAGGCAGAGGAGAGTGATAGTAAATATACGTGTTTCCTACGGTACAAATCAGTTTGTTTATCATTTTCTATGTGACAGTTACTCGATGATATATTCCTACAAGTGTTCATACTATTTTTAGTGTTGTAATCATGACATACGATACATAATAGTAGTAATACGAATGAGTTGACAAGGGAGTTAGGCGGGAAACTAAACACTTAGCCACAGTCGAGCCAATCTTGTGCGTACACACAGACACACTGCTAATTCGCGCGCAAATATGGTCCACTTCAACTCGCCCTATCTCCACAACTATTCATCGTACAGCCCTCCCGATGGTACCATTGGAAAGAGGAAGAGTTGAAGGTATGCAAGAAACTATATTGAAGTCAGTACACTATATAGGTTAAGAGTGAGAGTTGTGAATATAAGGGAAATCGAGGAATTTTGACGCGAGCGGCAGGGTAAAACTGAGAGGCAGGGAGGGGGAGTCCCGGGCGGGAAGGGTTTAGGGGGAAGTACAGTGTTGGTAAATCTGGAGCAACTGATTACTCCAAACAATTCCAAGCAAGGCGCCATATGACCTCACTGTTGCAGTGCCTAATATCAATCCATCTATTCCAACCAACAGACCACCATTAAATTTAGGTATTTACTGAAAGAATTGCAGTTTTGTAGCAGTGTTGCCAGATCCGGCTAGGTCCCAGTATTTTGCCCTGGTCATTTCCTGTACTATACCATGGTTATTTCCCGGTAGTTTGCCCAGGTTTGGTCCTGGTAGTCTGCTGTGGTCTAGGTTAGGGGAGTGTAATTACAATATGCCTCTATCTTGGAAATGGGGTAATTACAGAGAAAATGACATAGAAGAAAATAATCTTAGAATGGTGTAAATAAGTGGGTAAAGAAGGTAGAAAATCGTACGCGACAATGACAATTCTTTAAATATTTTCCTAATTTAGTTCCTCAGCTCCTGTTTCCTGGCATAATATTTTGGAGAAATCAAGGCAGTCCAATATATCCAAAGTGTATTTTCCCTTAATTATGCCTCCAAACTATCCTTCTACCTTTTCGTATTTGAGTCTTGAAATATAAAGTATAAATGATGGTGACATTGAACTTGAGGCATGTGCATGTGAGGGCATGATCAAGATATCTTGCCCAATATTCAATAAAGAAATATTGAACTTGACTTTATTAGCCGTTCACACGAGCAGTAAGTTCAATATATCGAACTTGAGCAATTTCACCCAAGATTTTTCAAAATAGCTCCAGAGGTATTTTGTTTGATATTGAATACTGATATGTAAACATTACCAGTGTCTCTTGGCCATATTTTAGCAGTGTTGTAATGCCATACAGAACCTGGTTCAACCTTTTGATGTGAGATGGAGCAGCTTTCAGCTTAAAGCCGAGCAGCAGATAAGATGAGCAGTAGAACCATGGAGGCTTCCCAGATGTATTATTATCCATGTTTTAATGGTTATTTTTGCATGAATTTTACAGACATATACACACACACAAAGTATACTCTATGCTAAATACATGCACACAAACTCACACACACACAATAAACACAACGTCTCATCAAACCCTAACCTCTATGAGGTGTCCGCAATTGTATATTTGACGTGTGTTTTGAGCAGCTCTTCTTTATGGTTCTAACCGATAAATAGAATATTTGACATTTTAAAGCACATTTTTACTCAAGTTACGTCATAAAATCCATTGCCGGTGGTGCCGATTCAGAATATATAGTTTTTGGTGTGAAACTGGGTTTTGTTAGCAGATTTATAGTAGATGACGTAATATTTACGTTGAGTTACGTCATGTTACGTCATATCAAAACCTGCGTATGGCGATTGTGATTCAGAACATAATTTATACGTTATGCGTTTTGGATGTAGATGTAACCATTTTTAAGTTATAAGAGGACAAACAGACACAGTTTGTCATTTATAGTATAGATTGAGAATAAATTATTATAATGTCATAATATTATTCTTATATCTCATGTAATGATATATTTCTATTAATAATGTTAATATTATACACAGCCTCTACATTGACTTATCACCAATGTAAACAAACAACTGGGAAATTAATCAGTAAAAAAATTATCTTGGGTACCTGTAAGAGTACTGTAATAATAAATAGGTATTAGTACAGAAGTACTCCGTTCACTATATTGTATATTTTAGTATCATTACCCACTATTTTGGACCATTCTAATGGTGTTGACAGATCAGGCTAGGTGCCAGTATTTTGTACAGGTCATATCCTGTACTTTACCATGGTTATTTCCTGGCAATTTGACCAGGTTAAGTCCCTAAAGAAAGTCTGCTCTGGTCTAGGTTGGGGTAGGTAAGGTTAGGTTAATTTTGTTAATATTTGAATATCTTAGAATATCATAGAAGAAAATAATCTTAGAATGGTCTAAATAAGTGGGTAATGAAGGTAGAAAAACTGTACACAATAATGGCAATTCTTTCAATATTTACCGGATTTACTGAGCCTGTGTTAAATTTAATTATCTTATATGAGGGAGATGATTGCTGTATTTGAGTTGTTTTCCTTCTCTATTCACTTGTATATATTATAAAAGGATATATGCATTAAGTTTTATTATTTTAGGTATTTATCTAGAGTTCTAGACTATTGCCATTTTGTAGCAGTGCCGTCACATCTGGTTAGTTCCCGGTAGTTTGCTAAGGTTAGGTCCCGGTAGTCTGCTGTGGGCTAGGTTAGGTTAGGTTAGGTCTGGCTAATTTGAAAATGCCCCATTTGAATATGACTTATCTTGGAAATGGGGCATTTCCGAAGATGACGCCATAGAAAATGAGTGTCTTAGAATGATATAAACTAGTGGGTAAAGTAGGTAAAAATATCATAATAGACAACGGGAATAGAATAGATAATTACCAATCATTAATATAAGGAAATTTAATATTATACTGTAATTCTTCTTTATTGACTTGTAGATATTATTTTAAATTTAATCATTTTATAGAAAGGAATAGAATATTATACTGTATTTCTTTTTTATTCACTCGTATATATATATTATAATAGGATAAACTGGGTATATACAGTATATGTTAAATTAAAGGATTATAATATTTCTAGCAGAGGTACCCGGTATTGCCCGGGAAAGATGCACTCTGGAGTTTAGAAATAGTCAATATTAACTTTATAATATGTGAAAGCATTTCAGTCTTGTTGCATTAGTTAAAAATATTCCGCTATCTCAGGCCACTTACCAGTTGCCATACCTACATAAAGACGATATAGTACATATGTCTTTTCAGCTTCAAGGCCTGAGACTGACTCAATTTCCAAATAACCTTTTTGCATCTGACTCCCAGGACCTAACCTGGGCAGACTACTGGGACCTAACCTGGGCAAACTACCGGGAACTAACCATGGTAAAGTACCAGGACCTGACTGGGGCTAAATACTGGGACCTAGCTGGATCTGGCAACAATTATACAAAACAGTAATTCTTTCAATAAATACCAAAGAGAATGGTCTTAATAAGTGGGTAATGAAGGTAGAAAAACTGTACATGATAAAGGCAATTCTTTCAATATTTACCGTTTAAGGAGTGTAACCGTTTTTCTTAGCGGATTTATATAGTAAATGACGTCATTCTTACGTCAAATAATGTCATACCAAAAACTTCAGCTAATATTGTGATTATCTGCTCCAGTGAACTAATGGTTAGGTTAGGTAGGGTTTGGTTACCTTTATCAATACCCAGTGGAATTATCGTGTGAAAAAAATGTATTCTTTGTTAGATATTTCAATTTTCAGATACAATATTTTTGTAGAGGAGGGCCGAACTGAAGTCGGGCGGATAGTGTTATCAGATCCCCTTGGCAAAATTGTGAAAGGTCCAGCAGGCAGTTGTGTACAAATACAGTTGTTGTGTACAATACACCTGACCCACCCAATCAGGATACTTTTAGCTCCTATCAAGAGGATCTATTTTATTTTAAATGTCTCAAAGAACATTAAGTTAGGTCGCAAAGAACATTAAGTTAGGTCTTAAAGGACATTAGGTTAGGTCTCAAAGGACATTAAGTTAGGTCACAAAGGACATTAAGTTAGGTCACAAAGGACATTAAGTTAGGTCTCAAAGGTAGCAACAGTCTAGGTTAGGTTAGGTAGGTCAGGTTATTTCATCTGGTGATCAAAAATTATTTGTCCCAATTTTAAACTATTGAATTTCCCGCCTAACTGGACTACTTATTGAACATTCGACAAGATCCATCAGACCGGGACCAGCAATTTTCATAACTCCCTTTAGTAATACAGTGGAAGAAAATAAGGCTGGCCGGGTAGATAGCCGGCCAGGTTTTTATTCCACAATTGGCACCATCCTCCTAACGGACAAAAAAAATGCCCGGGCGGAAATTGACTACATGGCACCTTTCCTTTCACGCTCGCTCATTAGTTTAAAGTAGGGTATCCATAAGTATTGTAGCTCAGTGGTAATTATTACATGTTAAGAGGGTGTCAGTTCTGAGTGACCGCGCTCCATTATCACTACTTCTGCTGTGATTTAATTTCACATAACTGTGTGTGGCAAACTAACCTAATGAGTGGGAAGGCCCTTGATCGTGATACGAGGGTCAGGGTGATCCAATGTCATCAGTTAGGCCTTCAAACAAAGGACATAGTGAAAAAAACAGGCGTTAGTGAAAGAAGTATTCGTCGCTTGGTAGCAAAGTTTAAGGCATCCCCTAGTGCTGGTGTACCCACCCCCTCAAAAAGTACTGGGAGACCAACGAAAATTAGTGAAACTTCGCTCAGACTTATGAGGCGGTCAGTGGACATTACTCCTACCCTTACAGCACGAAAACTTAAAGAAGAAAATCCCCAACTGCTTGGTAAAGTGACTGTTAGGACAGTGTCTGGAGCTCTGCACAGGCGTCTTGGATTTACGAAAGTTTCTGCGCGTCGTAAACCAGCTTTAAATGAAAAACAAAGGAAAAGTCGTAAAGCATTTGCTAAGAAATACTTGAACTGGCCCTTAGAAAAGTGGCGTAGTGTCCTCTGGACTGACGAATCTTCATTCTTAGTGAGTGACAACAAGGGAAAGAAGGTGTGGGTGAGAAAGGGAATTGATAGGGATGATCCCAAATATTGCGCCCTTACTATAAAACATCCTGCATCACTAATGGTATGGGGTGGTTTTGGGTATGGGGGTAAAGGACCATTAGTAATACTTCCCAAGAATGTCATGGTTAACCAGCAAGTGTATCTAAAGATCTTAGAAAACAATTTAGGTGAGTGTTTTGCAAATAGTGGTGCTGAGATTTTGCAACAAGACGGGGCTCCAGCACACAGAGCAAACTCGGTTAAAAAATGGCTTCAGGAAAACGAGATTGATTATATAACTGACTGGCCAAGCAATAGTCCTGACATCAATCCTATTGAAAATCTTTGGGGCTTATTGAAGAGGGAGTTGAGGGAAAAAGACACCTCTACAGTGGAAAAATTAGAGACGGAGTTGCGTGCCGCCTGGGATAAAATTCCCGACACAACACTGCAGAATCTGGCCGATTCAGTTCCAACACGACTTACAAAAATTAGGAAGACTGGTTTATCTTCACATAAGTAGCTAAATATTGGTGAGTATTTAATTATGTTGTTATGAACTTTGTGATTCGTTTGGGGTTGAGGGAGGGCAAGAGAGCAAACGTGCTTACTGGGGTGGGGTGGGAGAGGGCAACCCGGCCAGCCTTTTTTTCTTCTACTGTACAATCGATTTTCGATTATCACTTTATCCTACATAGTTATTTCCTTCAATTCCCACAACAATATTGACCCCCGATAGGTGGGGAGGGCATGAAGTATATCAGGGAAAGAGCGGGGTTGAAACACGGCTGTCTGAGATGTCATTGTGTAAATAAAGTGAAGGAAAGCAAGCTTACTCCTCATTAGCTAATGGTGGTGGGTTCTCATTGACCAGCTAGGTATGACGTCATCAATGTTCATGACGTCACTGTCAAGAAAAACAGTTCCCGGTCCCGGTTCTATTTACATTCACTTATAAATTTACACCCGATCCCGCTAACTTAAGACAAACATATTAGGAATTCTGGGCAGACTACCGAGACCTAACCTAACCGGGGCAGACTATCGGGACCTAACTTGGGCATTGTACCGGGACCTAACCTGGCTATAGGGAACCTTTGGGAATCACACAAACCTTCCTGACCCAACCTAACCTAACCTGGACTGTGGCAAACTACCGGGAGCTAACCCTTACACTACGTAATGCGTAAGAAAAATATAAAAAGCAAACTAACTTACCATTTACATCGCCGGAAATTTGTATATTTTGCTGATACCTTTGAAGAATTGCTGAATTAAGTAATCCTTGTAATGTTTTCAATATAAATACTCCTACAGGTAACTATCTCGTATCTGTTGGGATGTTCACCTTTCAGCTATTCTAGGCCTACTGGCAGCGCCTCCCTCCAGGAGTTTTTTATGTTTTGGGTATGGACCGTCACTATGGACTTGCTTGTTTTTTAGGTAGACAAGGTCCACTTAGTGAAAAATTGTGGTATGGTGATATCAAAGTTGGTTCAGTAAAGCAATTACGGATTGAAACAATATATGCATGACAGGGTTGAAAGTGTGTAATATTGTATATTATCTAGAAATCCTAATAGTATTATATAAATAAAATAGTAATAATATCAATAGGTAACTCAATGTTTTCAAACCAACAATATCAAAGAACATCCATGACGACAAATACTAATGACGTCACGTACTATTCACCAATAACCAGTGACTTCTCAAATGCACTTCCTCTCCACTCTTCCTTGATAGAAATATTACTATGCTCACGGTAATCTAAGGGCTTTTTACGCGGTAACTGAACATTATATTGGCTCTATATAATAAATATAGCAATATATAACCTGTAACTAAACTCTATCAACCTCTGACAGTACAAAGAAGTAATAATTGTAAGTATGTTTGAGAAAATATTGAACATTCTTTTTACGATTTCCCGTGTGGACAAAATTTGCTTAAAGCATGAAAGTATTCCTGAATCTGGCAACACTGCACGCAAAGGCGGGAAGTCGGGGACCCGCTAGGAAAACCGCGCTCCCATTTCAAAGTAAATACTGTACTTACAAAGGTAAATGTATACTAATGTTATTAATGTTATTTACGTATTGCACATAACAGTCTCTAAAATAAAATAAAACGGGAAAAAAAATGGACAATTTTGGTTGAACAGAAAGTGTGAAAATCGAGGACGCAGAAAAATAATTGCAATATTTACCGAAAATTTATCCAATAATAATAATAATAATAATAAGGTAAATTTACAGAAGAACTATGTTCACTATATTGTATATTTTAGTATCATTACCCATTATTTTGGACCATTCTAACACACTTTTCAGCTATGGTGTTTTTCTCAGTGTAAACTTATCATAAAGTGACTGGGGCAAATTCCCTGGACCTAGCAAGATGTGGTAACACTACGATCACTTTACGATAGTTTACATCGGTCATATCCCGGCAGTTTGCCTAGGTTACGTCCCGGTAGTCTGATGTGGGGTAAATTTTTACAAGTTGCCACAACAGGATTTCACTGAAAAAAAAATTATTTCCTAGATGGATTTAGTGTGACTACCGGGACCTAACCAGGGCAGACTACCAGGACCTAATCTGGGCAGACTACCGGGACCTAACCTGGGCAAACTATCGGGACCTAAGCAGGAAAAATTATACAGTAGAAATTAGTCAGACCTCACCTGACCTGACCTAACCTAATCTGGACTGGGACACACTACCAGGACCAAACCTAACCTAATCTGGACTGGGACACACTACCGGGACCTAACTTGGGCAGACTACTGGGACCTAACTATAAGAGGTAACTACTGTTATACAGCATTTGCAGAAGAAATGGTATATAGAAAAGTGGTTTGTAATAGTGAAATATAAACACTGGTAATAGTAAACATTTTGAAATCGAATTGTGGCAACTTGTAAAAATATTCCAAAATAATAATAATACCATATCAATAATAATAATTATACATACCATCTTGGTGTTGTTGTTGTTTACACTCTTGTTGTTTCTGCCATGTACACACAGCCTGGAAAATTTGTATACATAAATAACGCACACAATATGTATGTATGTATGTGTAGCCTACAATTACTATTATTGTTAAGGGGGAGTAGGGGACAAGCTTAGGGGGGGTGTTTAGGGGGTGCGGGAATAGGGGGACAGGCTTGGGATGGGTAGAAAGCCTGTCCCCTATTCCCACACCCCCTCCCCCCTACGAGCCTGTGCCCCTACTCTCGCACCCCACACAACCCGCCAAAGCCTATCCCCCTATTCCCGCACCCCCCTAAACTCCCCCCAAGCCTGTTCCTTCTTACCTGTGTGTGTGTTACCTCTCTCTCTCTCTCTAAGTGAATATACTATAAGTAATGAGAGAAAGAGTCAGAGAGTGTCACTTTGTTTACATTATCGTCGTCGATGCGATCAAGGATTCAAGGTTCCAGCTTTGCCTTTGCAACGGCGCTGGATAAAGTCGCTATGTTTTCCTTTACACTTGAATTTTTCTTCTCTTCATCTAATTTTCCTTTTATTCTATTATTGATTGTTTTCTATCACTTTCTGTTTATATACCCAAATATTTTCAATGTAGTCCTTAGTTTGTATATATTTTTTTTCATTCCTGTCACCAAATAAGAGTAGATCACATATTATCATTCCTTCTATACTATATCTTTTCCTAATATTTTCTATTAATACTATACATTGCAGTAAGAAATTTTCTATTGTTTCTATTGTTTCTCCACACATAGGACAGCTTGTGTGACTGTTGGTGAACTGGTTTCTCCAATATAACTTTAATGTGTTGGACCGACTTCTAAATAGCAGGACTGAGCTGAAATCATTATTATAAATATCCGATTCTTCTTTAATTTCCTTTTTGTTGCCAAAAAATATGGTTGCTGTTACTATTTTTCCAAGTTTCTCTTTCCATTTCTGAGTTTGTAGTTCATTCACTCTTTTCTTTATTTCATCATATTTAATGTTCTTTATTTCTTTCAGTTGAGCTATATTTATGTTTTCTGTATATTTTCTTATTGTGTCATACCATCTATGATGCAGATGCCTCATCCCCATATCTTGTACTATTTTCTTTAACAAATCATTATCTCCTTCTAGTATGTATTTCCAGTAGCTCATCTTTGTTTTCATATCCCTTGCTAATGTTGTGGATGTTCCAATTTCTGCTTGTAGTATTGTTACTGGGGTGTATTTTGGTGCTCCTACAAGCTAATAGTGTCTCGAGATGTTATTTTCTTTTACCTGTAGTTCTTCTAGCTCCTTCATTGTCCATTCTATTACTGCTGTACAAGACAGGATACTTGGCAAGGCAACATTTTTCCAGTAGATTTTTCCTAGAACTTGCTGTACCTGAATATGACAAATTAATTAATTTGGTTGCTTTTTGTAATTGTTGACTTTTGTGTTTTTGGAAGCACTGTCTGGTATCTGTTATGGTAACTCCAAAGTATTTAATTTCTGTTGTTACTTTTATTCCTTTTATTTCATCTGGATTAGAGACCCTATAGAAAGAGAGACTGGACAGCCAACAATTTTTGCTGCTCGATGATTGGTTGGTTTCACCTGCGCCATCTTGGTTCATCCACCAAAATAGTAGATACAGATCATGGAGGTATAATCTAAGAGGAGGCGGCATGACGTCACAGAGGTGAAGCCAATTTTCTATTGGTCGGCTGTCATCCCTACCCCCCATTGACTCAAAACATAGGACAGCTGATCATGTCGGACCATCAATTTCACCAACATTCTTTGCCATTTTTTAAGATAATGCTGGCGTGTTCAGCATATGGGTGTACCCAGAGAGACAGGAGTCTTTCTACTACATTTCATATATATGTTAAGAAAGTCATATAGGAAAATATACGACAGAAATTGACAAATCAACGAAGTGAATTTCATCACCTGCCTCGCACACTGCGACACGTACCCATGTCCTGTAGAATACTAATACTGTACACACAAAAACTGTAAAGCCAAGGCTATTATAGTGTTGTGATATTAACTATTAATGTATAACCTGACGTATATATAGCATTGACAGGGTTATAAAAGATAAACTGGCTCCATGGGGGGACCTATTTGTGCCTAAGTTAGGGTTGGCCTGAAGGATAACTCGATTGTTGAGAGATTGTATTATGAATCTTGTAACATATTTCATAATGTTTTAAAGATATTTAATTATAATTGTGTTTACTATGTAGACTATTTGGTTGTTGAGAATTTAGGTGTAAGTTATAAAACCGTAGTCTAAGTTAAGCCAATGTGCGGAAAGAGTTTTTATAATTGTGAAATTACGGCCTGGGACTGATGAGTAAAATTAATGTTTCTGTGTAAATCAGAGTGAACTGAAACTGAGGAAGTGATGACACACTTTATGCAGTAACATGCAGCCATCATGGTAAGATTCCATGTGGCTTATAAGTGGTAAAATGTGTTTGATACAAGACAACACACCTGAGTGTCAACTCAATTACATGACAGTTCTGGGTGTTACACTACACATCACATATCTCCAGTAGGCCTACCATATACACATCTTCACTACCCTATTCACATGTTCAGTACACTATACACTTCTTCACTACACACACATCTCCATTACCTTAATTATACACATCATCACAACACACCACATCTTCACTACCCTATACATATCTTCACTACATTATACAAATCTTCACTACACTATGTAGGCTACATTTCACTGCAGATCACACATCTTCACAGCACACACACACATCTTCACTTCACTATACACATCTTACTGTATATAATCTTATTTATATACTATACTTAAAGAGTGACACAAGGCCTTCCACAGTTTCATACTAAAAATCTTTATATAATCAATGTATCTTGCATTTGTACAGTTACCCACACATGAAGCTGGTAGGCCTATGGTTCGTTACTTGTGAGGTGGCTACAACGAAAGGAAATTTAAGTGAAAAAAGATGTAGTTTGTTGACAGGCAGACAATAAAATATTATTACTATCTGCTTGTCAACAAACTATAACTTTTGCTCACTTTCCTTCCTGTTGTAGGTATCTCACAAGTAGCGAGGCATACCAGATTCACATGTGGTCATCTGTACTTGTTGTTATTTCTCTGTAACGTTATAATACGGTCTGTGGGTTGGTGTGTAAGCTATCACCTTCTCTTTTACTATACTTTTTGCATAAAATAAACAATTCATTCATTAATCAATTCATTCTTTCATTCATACTCCTAGGAAAAGTTTGCGGGAAGAGGTAATGCTCTAGCTGGAAACAGCGATATTTAATGGGTTTAAGTATATATATATATATATATATATATATATATATATATATATATATATATATATATATATATATATATATATATATATATATATATATATATATATATATATTAATAAACCTATGAAAATTGGTGGCAACATTGGAGCAACTTGATTTCTCCAACATATTTCAGGCAACAGGGTCGATATAGATACCATTATATTTATTATTTAATCCTGTTTCTTGACATACTTTGGAGGAATCAATGTACTGTACTCCAAAGTTAGTACAAGGGACCTCTCTGATCTCTCTAAGGTAATTTTAGAGCAAACTGATTCCTCCAAACCATATTATGACGTCACTACAAAGAGAGAGAGAGTAAGAGAGATGAGTAATGAAGGGGGGTTATGGTAGGGGAGGGTGTGGGGTGTAAAGGAGGGAGTACAGTATATATCGAGAGAGAAAAGAGAGAGAGAGAGACGAAATTTCTATAATATCCCCATTGGTATCTCTGATTCCCCATATATAGAGAAAATTTTCCATACTTTGGCGGCATCACATACAGAGAGAATGTTGGCTCAAAATTAATGTTTGAATGGCAGTCCATAAATGGAATTACTGAGTTGACTACCCCTCCCCCCTACCCCCCATCCACTCTACACATACCCCCTCCTTTACACCCAAGTCCCTACTCCCCAGACACCACCCCCACCCCACTCCCCAACCCCCTCCTTATTATAGTATAATGACGTCATGATTTGGTGGAGAATATAGTTCACGTTTTGGGTCATAATTAATCTATCAATAGTTATTTTGAATTAATTATTATATAATTAAATTCCCCTTAATTTTCCTTACATTTTGATATAATAATTTCTTTAATTATGTAACTAATTACCGAAATTAGCGAAAATTATACATTTATAATTTTCAACCGTGACTAATTGGTACATTGGAGTATTTTGGGTCCTCCAAGGTATCTCAGGCAACACAAATTAAAGCAGTAATAATACAGTTTGGAGGAATCAGTTTGCTCCACAATTACTCTATAGAAATCTGGGTTCCTTTATAGTACTTTGATTCCTCCAAAGTATGTCAGGAAAGAGAATTAATTAATAAATATAATGGTATCAATCCTGTTGTATGGAATAGTTTGGAGGAATCATATTGGTCCAGTATTACAACAACCAACACCACAGCTTCGAATGAATCAACTTGGTGAACCATTCTGAAGGGGATGTATGGAAGGGGTGGTGTATTAGGAGATATGGATGGGTGTAGGGAGGGGGGGGTGTATTAGGAGATATGGATGGGTGTAGGGAAGGGGTGGTGTATTAGGAGATATGGATGAGTGTAGTGTTGAACTAATCTCCAGATAATGCAATATCCAGCCAAGGAGACAGACTGCAAACAAACACGGCGTGGAAGCTTCCTTCTATCTTTTTATTCTCCCAGAGAAAATGGGACATCAAATATATATTAACAAAAGAAAACGCATTCACTCAAAGGCAAACTCAATAGTACAAAAAATAAATAATCTTAATGTACACTCTCTATTATAAATATTAATTACTTCGTATTATGGATGTACTGTACAGAATATACAAAAACATATTCAACACTCCTTCTCAGACTTAATACGAAGTTATTTTAAAATAAATCCAAATTAAACAAAATATTTCACTGTACTGTACTGTACTTATGTACAACTTCCCATCATGTCCCAAGGATACACAGTAGCCTATAATAGGGATACTGTATTAAGCATCATATTTAATATTCCCTGTCAATTGATGAAAAGTTGCAAAAACAATAAGGTAACTAACTCTAAACAAAAATACATTATTGCAAGCACATTCCCAACATTTCTCTCAACCTCTTAAATTTGTCTTTATTTAGACCTTTGGTAAATATGTCTGCAACCATATCATTTGTAGGGCAGTATACCAGCTGAATTACATTTTCAATACACTTTTCACGCACATAATGAAACTTAATATCAATGTGCTTTGTTTTTCCATGGAATTGGGGATTCTTTGACATAGCAATTGTAGACTTATTGTCTTCATACAACAATAATGGACCCTTACAATCAATCTGAATATCCACAGCTAGCTTACGCAACCAAACAGCTTCTTGAATTGCACTAGCAAGGGCCATATACTCTGCCTCTGCTGTTGATAATGCTACACAGCTTTGTTTCTTACTACTCCAACTCACAGGTCCACCACCTAGGTGAAAACAATAACCCGACGTTGATTTGCGATCATTAATATCACCTGCCCAGTCAGCATCGGAATAACCAACAAAATCTGTAGAACCATTATAGTTATACAATATTCCAAGGTCTAGTGTACCCTTTAAGTATCTCATAATACGCTTGACGGCTTTCCAGTGCTGACTGGTGGGTTTAGTACTGTACCTGGTTACACTATTCACAGCATATGCAATATCAGGCCTTGTTTTTACAGATAAATACAGTAAACTCCCAACTGCTGACTGATACTGTTCCTTGTCAAATAGTGTACACTCATCTGTGGCTTTACATACATTTTGGTTTGGGTCAACTGAGTTTCAACTGGCTTTGAATCCTCCATACCAAACTTTTTCAAAATATTTTCAATGTACAAAGGTTGACCAATCCATATTTGACCCTTTACGGTATCTTGTACAACTTTTACACCCAAGAAGTACTGAAGTTCACCCAAATCTTTCAGCTTGAATTGTGATGCTAGAGAGTCTTTAACTTTCCTAACTTTATCATCACAATTGCAAGCTAGAATTATATCATCTACATAGACTGCTACAATAACAAATTCTTCCAGACTGACATAAATACAAGGATCACCTGATGTTTGGACAAATCCTAACTCTCTCAAGCTACTATCCAAAGCATAGTTCCAACATCTAGGTGATTGTTTCAGTCCATAAATACTTTTCTTGAGCTTACACACCAAAGTCTCTTTACCTTGTTCTACGAAACCATCTGGTTGTTTCATGTAAACTTCCTCCATTAATGTACCATTCAGGAAAGCAGTAGTCACATCCATGTGATGTAACTTCATGCCTCTCTGACTGGCTAAAGCTAATACTGTACGGACTGATTCGAACCTAGCAACAGGACAAAAAGTTTCATCATAGTCAATGCCAAATTTCTGAGAACAGCCCTGTGCAACTAAACGGGCTTTATATCTCTCTACAGATCCATTGCTTAATATTTTCTTTTTAAATACCCATCTACATTTAAGTGCCTTACTTCCCTTTGGAAGTTCAACTAACTCATATACATCATTTTCCTGAATAGAATTCATCTCTTGTTTCATAGCATCCATCCAATGTTCCTTATCATCACTCAGTAGAGCTTCTGATACAGATGTAGGGTCAGATGTGTTGTGTCCAACTGAAACCCACTCACCATACATGTCTGGCGGCCGTTTAACTCTTTCTGAAACCCTCACTGGTAAATCAAGCTGTTCATCATCATCATCTGACACCCATTCTTCTGAATGCATTATTTCAATAGTTGGGGTTTCAGTCTGAACTACATCTTTCTCCTTCTTAAATTCATAATTGCTTTCATCAAAAGTTACATCTCTACTATTCAGAATTCTCTTCTTTTCTAAGTCGAACAACCTATACCCTTTGACTTCAGAACCGTAACCAAGGAAAATACACTTTACAGACTTTGGATCCAATTTTCTCCTTTCATCTTTAGGAACATGAGCATAACAAACACATCCAAAAATCCTTAAGTGATGAACTGATGGTTTCTTTCCCATCAAGGCTTGACATGGTGTTTTACCATTAAGAGCTCTAGCAGGACTTCTATTCTTTAAGTAACAGGCAGTTGATAATGCTTCTGCCCAAAATCTATGTGGCAACCCTGAATCTATTAACATGGCTCTAATCTGTTCTACTAGTGTCCTGTTCATTCGTTCACTAACACCATTCTGCTCTGGAGTTTTGGGAATTGTGTATTCATGTCTAACTCCTTCATCTATCAAGTACTGTTCAAAATCATTAGATTTATATTCACCTCCATTGTCTGTGCGTAAGATTTTAATTTTCCTACCCATTTGGTTTTCCACACACTTTTTCCACTCCCTGAACTTGGCAAAAACTTCATGTTTCCCTTTCAGTATGTAAACCCAGACATACCTAGTTGCATCATCAATGAATGTTAGAAAGTATTCACCTTTACTTAAAGATTTTTCATTAATTTTTCCACATACATCACTATGAATTAATTCCAGTGGCTCTCTGTCTGGTTTTACTTTATTACAAGGAAATGGACTCTTCTTACTTTTACCTTTTACACAAGCTTCACAAAACTCCAGCTCTTTATTAACATCAAAATTCAAACCATCAACCAGATCATCTCTCACCAGGATCTTCAAATTATCAATACCCAAATGACCATACCTCCTATGCCAAATGTTTTCATCTAACTTACAAGCAGCATTTGCTTTATGAACATACATGGTACATTTTAAATGATACAAATTTCCTTTCTTCTCTGCAAAAGCAATCAAATTATCCTTTTCACAGAAAATTTTACATTCATTTCCACTAAACTTAGTTACTTTTCCAAGTTTAGCAGATTTGGACACACTGAGCAAATTGAAAGATAATTTAGGAACATATAGTACATCAGATAAAATACACTTCTGAATTTTATTATCAGGCAATAACATTTTCAGAATTATTTTTCCAGACCCAAGGGCTTCTAATGAATGACCATCTCCAAGTGACACAGAAACACTATCCTTATCATTATATTGTACAAATAACTCTTTATTATTACACATGTGGCAGGTAGCACCAGAATCTACAATCCACGTATTGGCCAAAACATTTTTATCACAAGCTGACATGGCATGAGCAGCAAGTAACCCCACACTTTCATTACCATAATCACCCTCTGCACTATTAGACTTTTCCCCAGAACTTCCTGCACCTTGTTGGGTTTGCTGATTTTTCAAAGTCCAACAGTATCTTTTGATGTGTCCTTCCTTACCACAATGATGGCATTTGATTGTTTTCCTTGATTCTTTACCATAAAAAGCTTTTTCTTGTTTCACATTTATACCATCATTATCTTTTACCAAAGATTTCCTTTCCTCATGCAATATCTTTTCTGTGACAAATTCCATTTTTGGAATTTCAGAATTTGCTTCCAGTGCAGTTACTAACATATCATAAGACTCTGGTAAGCTAGCAAGAAGGTGTACCACTCTATCCTCTTCATTCATTTGATCACCTATTACACTCAGCTCATTGAATATCTCAGTAATTATTTTAATATGTTCCTGTACAGAGCCTCCTTCTTTTAACCTTAATGCATACAATCTACGCCTCAACTGCAATTTGTTACTCCAAGTTTTCTTTTGAAACTGGTCAGCCAGTTTGTTCCACACTTTCTTTGGGTCCTCTGGTTCTCCTAACAAATAAAGTAACTTGGGATCCACTGACAACACAACAATAGCCAATGCCTTATTCTTCTTCAATACATATTTGCTATACTTGTTTGTTTCTGTCGGGTCAGGAATAGGCTCAGTACCATCAACTAAGCTCCACACATCTTCTTTAATAAGGGCCATCTTACACTGAACCTTCCAGGTGGCATAAATACTATCATCCAATGGTACCACTGTACTTTTATGCTCAGCCATGTCGTAGAAGCTCTCTCACCACAACCGAATACAGCTCTTCAATAAACTTTATGCTGTTTCACCAACCTGCAGTCACCAATAAAGATCCCTCGAACTACTGGATACCATCTGGGCCCATAACCTGTTGAACTAATCTCCAGATAATGCAATATCCAGCCAAGGAGACAGACTGCAAACAAACACGGCGTGGAAGCTTCCTTCTATCTTTTTATTCTCCCAGAGAAAATGGGACATCAAATATATATTAACAAAAGAAAACGCATTCACTCAAAGGCAAACTCAATAGTACAAAAAATAAATAATCTTAATGTACACTCTCTATTATAAATATTAATTACTTTGTATTATGGATGTACTGTACAGAATATACAAAAACATATTCAACATGTAGGGAGGGGGGGGGGGGTGTATTAGGAGATATGGATGGGTGTAGGGAAGGGGTGGTGTATTAGGAGATATGGATGGGTGTAGGGAAGGGGTGGTGTATTAGGAGATATGGATGGGTGTAGGGAGGGGGGGGTGTATTAGGAGATATGGATGGGTGTAGGGAGGGGGGGGTGTATTAGGAGATATGGATGGGTGTAGGGAAGGGGTGGTGTATTAGGAGATATGGATGGGTGTAGGGAGGGGGTGGTGTATTAGGAGATATGGATGGGTGTAGGGAGGGGGTGGTGTATTAGGAGATATGGATGGGTGTAGGGAAGGGGTGGTGTATTAGGAGATATGGATGGGTGTAGGGAGGGGGTGGTGTATTAGGAGATATGGATGGGTGTAGGGAGGGGGGGGTGTATTAGGAGATATGGATGGGTGTAGGGGTATAGGGAGGGAGGTATATGTTGTGTAGGGGTGGTAGCATCCAAACTGATTCACTCATTCGAAACTAATTCATTCGAAGCTACCACCTCACTATACCTCTCCAACCCCCCAACCCAAACCTACACACACCCCTACACTACCCCTTCCCTACACCCCCTTCAGAATGGTTCACCAAGTTGATTCATTCGAAGCTAATTCATTCGAAACTGTGGTGTTGGTTGTGGTAATACTGGACCAATATGATTCCTCCAAACTATTCCATACAACAGGATTGATATCATTATATTTATTAATTAATTCTCTTTCCTGACATACTTTGGAGGAATCAAAGTACTATAAAGGAACCCAGATTTCTATAGAGTAATTGTGGAGTAAACTGATTCCTCCAAACTGTATTATTCCTGCATTAAGTTGAGTTGCCTGAGATACTTTGGAGCACCCAAAGTACTCCAATGTACCAATTAGTCACGGTTGGAAATTATAAATGTATAATATTCGCTAATTTCATTAATTAATTACATAATTAAAACAATTATTATATCAAAATGTAGGGAAAATTATGGGGAATATAATGATATAATAATGAATTCAAAATAATTAATAATAAATTAATTATAGCCCAAAACGTGAACTATATTCTCCATCAAATCATGATGTCATTATGCGATAATCAAGGGGGGGGGGGGGGGGTAGGGAGTGGGGGTGGAGGTATGATGTTTAGGGGGAGTAGGGTGTGAGGGAGGGGGCATGGGTAGAGTGGATGGGGGGTAGGGGGCATGGCAAGTCAACTCAGTAACCCCATTTATGGACTGCCATTCAAAGATAAATTTTCAGCCATAAATCTCTCTCTCTCTCTCTCTCTCTCTCTCTACACATGCCCCTTCCATCATCTCTCTTTCACACACAAAGTCTCTCTCTCTCTCACACACACAATCACTCGCTCACACTCATTAATCTCTCCCATACTCATTAATCTCTTACACACACACATAGTCTCTCTCTGACAAACACACAATCTCTCTTTCACACACACACATTAATCTCTCTCTCACATACACATTAATCTCTCTCTGACACACACACACAGTCTCTCTCTCACACACACAGTCTCTCTTTCATACACACAGTCTCTCTTTCACACACACACACACACATTCTCCCTCGCTCTCTCTCTCTCACACACCTACACATACACACATATTCTCCCTCTCACACACACACACACACACACACACACCAATATAATATCATCAACAATTTTATCTTAAACATACATTCTTACAAAAATAGTATTATAAAACTATTTTGAGGTTATTTTAATATCTGTGTGTGTGTGTGTGTGTGTGTGTGTGTGTGTTGGAGAGAGAGAGAGAGAGAGAGAGAGAGAGAGAGAGAGAGAGAGAGAGAATATGTGTGTGTGTAATAATATCGTGTAATTTCCGTAGACTTAATTAATCTTTATCACGGTTCAAATTTCATCAAAATTGTGAGTTTTTGGAATAGGTAAAAAATATTGTCTAATGTCACATTTGACCTATGGGTGTGCAAGAATAGGTCATATGGGTGGCGTTACTAGAAGGGGGGACAAATTTTATCCGTTTTCCTCTACGATGCACCGTTTTTGAGTTATGGCTGCTTTTTTGGAAAAAAAATCAAATCAATTTTTTACTCTGAAGATGTATATGGATTTGGATGAAATTTGGAATGGAAGTACAGTTGGTAAATTGGGCCAGAAGGATTTTTCATTTTGTCTCTGTGAACTTCTCTTCAAAAGTTATGTACATTTTCATTTTTCAAAAGAACTTACCAATTATGACATTGATAAAATTAATGTTCAGAGATTAATATTAATGTTTAAACATGAATAATACCAAAGACTCACTCACACAATAAACAACAAAATTAATGTCACTCAAGTTACTCACATAGCAACACACACACACACACAGACACAGACAGTTGAGTGACATTAATTTCGTTGTTTATTGTGTGAGTGAGTCTTTGGTATTATATATTATTCATGTTTAAACATTAATATTAATCACTGAACATTAATTTTATCAATGTCATAATTGGTAAGTTTTTTTGAAAAACGAAAGTGTACATAACTTTTGAATTAATTTTTAATTGATGGATATTAGGCGCCGCAACATCGAGGTCCTATAGCGCCAGAAAAAGGTGATAGAGAGGTGTGACAGCAAGCAGGAAGGAAATAAAATGAAAAGAAGGATAGTTGAAGAACTGAAAGATGGGAACTATTTAGTCTGGTCTCTCACTCATAACTTTTGAACAGAGGGTCACAGAGACAAAATAAAAAATCCGTCTGGCCCAATTTACCAACTGTACTTCCATTCCAAATTTCATCCAAATCCATATACATCTTCAGGGTCAAAAATTGATTAAACAAAATTTCCAAAAAAGTGGCTATAACTAAAAAACGGTGCATCGTAGAGGAAAACGGATAACATTTGTCCCCCCTTCCAGCAACCCAACCCATATGACATTCTTGCACACCCATAGGCCAAATGTGACATTAGACAATATTTTTTACCTATTCCCAAAACCCACATTTTTGGATGGAACTTGAATTGATAAAGATTATTATTTTTTAAGTCTACGGAAAGTACACGATGTTATTACACACGCACACACACATGGAACAAATTACATGATGTTATTTCACACACACTCACACATTCTCTTTCTTTCTCTCTCCAACACACAGACAAGTTTTAAAATAACATCAAAATAGTTTTGTAGTTCTATTTTTGTAAGGATGTATGGTTAAAATAAAATTGTTGATGATATTATATTACTGTGTGTGTGTGTGTGTGTTAGAGAGAGAGGGAAAATGTGTGTGTGTATGTGTGAGAGAGAGAGAGACTGTGTGTGTGAGGGAGAGAGAGGGACAGACAGAGAGAGAGAAACAGTGTATGTGTGAGAGAGAGAGAGACTGTGTGTGTGTGTGAGGGAGAGAGACTGTGTGTGTGTGAGAGAGAAACTATGTGTGTGTGTAAGAGATTAATGTGTGTGTGTGAAAGAGAAAATGTGTGTGTGTCACAGAGAGATTATGTGTGTGTGTAAGAGATTAATGTGTGTGTGAGATATTAATGTGTGTGGAAGAGACACTATGTTTGTGAGAGAGAGAGAGAGACTGTGTGTGTGTGTGTGTGTGTCAGAGAGATATTAATGTGTGAGAGATTAATGAGTATGTGAGAGATTAATGTGTGTGAGCGAGAGACTGTGTGTATGTGTGAGAGAGAGAGAGAATGAGAGAGAGATACTATGTGTATGAAAGAGAGACAATGAGGTGTGAGGGAGGGGGTAGAGAGAAAGAGAGAGAGAGGTTTATGGCTGAAAATTTATCTTTGAATGGCAGTCCATAAATGGGGTTACTGAGTTGACTTGCCATCCCCCCTACCCCCCATCCACTCTACCCATATCCCCTCCCTCACACCTATGCCCCTACCCCCCCAACACCATACCCCTACCCCACTCCCCTTTACCCCCCCCCTTGATTATCGTACAATGACGTCATGATTTGGTGGAGAATATAGTTCACGTTTTAATTCATAATTAATTAATTATTAATTATTTGGAATTAATTATTATATCATTAAATTTCCCGTAATTTTTCCTACATTTTGATATAATAACTTCCTTAATTACATAAATAATTAACGAAAGTAGCGAATATTTTCTATTTATAATTTCCAACCGTGACTAATTGGTACATTGGAGTACTTTGGGTGCTCCAAAGTATCTCAGGCAACACAAATTAAAGCAGGAATAATACAGTTTGGAGGAATCAGTTTGCTCCACAATTACTTTATGGAACTCTGGGTTCCTTTATAGTACTTTGATTCCTCCAAAGTATGTCAGGAAAGAGAATTAATTAATAAATATAATGGTATCAATCCTGTTGTATGGAATAGTTTGGAGGAATAATATTGGTCCAGTATTACCACAACCAACACCACAGCTTCGAATGAATTAGCTTCGAATGAATCAACTTGGTGAACCATTCTGAAGGGGGTGTAGGGAAGGGGTAGTGTAGGGGTGTGTGTAGGTTTGGGTTGGGGGGTTGGAGAGGTATAGTGAGGTGGTAGCTTCGAATGAATTAGTTTCGAATGAGTGAATCAGTTTGGATGCTACCACCCCTACACAACATATACCTCCCTCCCTATACCCCTACACCCATCCATATCTCCTAATACACCCCCCCCTCCCTACACCCATCCATATCTCCTAATACACCACCCCTTCCCTACACCCATCCATATCTCCTAATACACCACCCCTTCCCTACACCCATCCATATCTCCTAATACACCACCCCTTCCCTACACCCATCCATATCTCCTAATACACCACCCCTTCCCTACACCCATCCATATCTCCTAATACACCACCCCTTCCCTACACCCATCCATATCTCCTAATACACCACCCCCTCCCTACACCCATCCATATCTCCTAATACACCCCCCCTTCCCTACACCCATCCATATCTCCTAATACACCACCCCCTCCCTACACCCATCCATATCTCCTAATACACCACCCCTTCCCTACACCCATCCATATCTCCTAATACACCACCCCCTCCCTACACCCATCCATATCTCCTAATACACCACCCCCTCCCTACACCCATCCATATCTCCTAATACACCACCCCCTCCCTACACCCATCCATATCTCCTAATACACCCCCCCCTCCCTACACCCATCCATATCTCCTAATACACCACCCCTTCCCTACACCCATCCATATCTCCTAATACACCACCCCTTCCCTACACCCATCCATATCTCCTAATACACCCCCCCCTCCCTACACCCATCCATATCTCCTAATACACCACCCCTTCCCTACACCCATCCATATCTCCTAATACACCACCCCTTCCCTACACCCATCCATATCTCCTAATACACCACCCCTTCCCTACACCCATCCATATCTCCTAATACACCACCCCTTCCCTACATCCCCTTCAGAATGGTTCACCAAGTTGATTCATTCGAAACTGTGGTGTTGGTTGTTGTAATACTGGACCAATATGATTCCTCCAAACTATTCCATACAACAGGATTGATACCATTATATTTATTAATTAATTCTCTTTCCTGACATACTTTGGAGGAATCAAAGTACTATAAAGGAACCCAGATTTCTATAGAGTAATTGTGGAGTAAACTGATTCCTCCAAACTGTATTATTCCTGCTTTTATTTGTGTTGCCTGAGATACTTTGGAGCACCCAAAGTACTCCAATGTACCAATTAGTCACGGTTGGAAATTATAAATGTATAACATTCGCTAATTTCGGTAATTAGTTACATAATTAAAGAAATTATTATGTCAAAATGTAAGGAAAATTAAGGGGAATTTAATTATATAATAATTAATTCAAAATAACTATTGATAGATTAATTACGACCCAAAACGCGAACTATATTCTCCACCAAATCATGACGTCATTATATTATAATAAGGAGGGGGTTTGGGAGTGGGGTGGGGGTGGTGTCTGGAGGGTGGGGACTTGGGTGTAAGGGAGGGGGTATAGGTAGAGTGGATGAGGGGTAAGGGGGAGGGGTAGTCAACTCAGTAATCCCATTTATGGACTGCCATTCAAACATTAATTTTGAGCCAACATTCTCTCTGTATGTGATGCCAAAGTATGGGAAATTTTCCCTATATATGGGGAATCAGAGATACCAATGGGGATATTATAGAAATTTCGTCAAGCAGACCTGGCAACACTGCTCTCTTTCTCTCTTTCTTTGTATTGACGTCATAATTTGGTTTGGAGGAAATAGTTTGCTCCAAAATTACCCTAGAATGATCTGAGGTCCCTTGTAGTACTTGATTCCACCAAAATATGTCAGGAAACAGAATTAATTAATAAATGTTATAATGGTATCGACTCTGTTGCTTTGATTAGTTTGGAAAAATCAAGTTGCTCCAATATTGCCACCAATTTTTTTTTACATAGGTTTATTAATTAATAAGAGAAAACGATTTAATTTTATTACACTCATTTATTTTTCTTATAATTATTTTAACACCTGAATTATTTATTATTGCATATTTCTTTACACCTTATTTAATTATTGATTAATCTTATACCCATTTATTTCATGGGATAATTAATAATAAACCCATTTATTTCATGGGATAATTAATAATAAACCCATTTATTTCATGGGATAATTAATATTAAACCCATTTATTTCATGGGATAATTAATATTAAACCCATTTATTTCATGGGATAATTAATATCGAATCAATTTATTTCATGGAATAATTAGTTAATATCAATCCCATTTATTTCATGGGATAATTATTAAAAAAAAAAAATATTTCTTTTCTGCTAAGGAAATAGAAACAAATTATTATTGATTTGTTATTTATTATGAAAGAGAGAGAGAGAGAGAGAGAGAGAGAGAGAGAGAGAGAGAGAGAGAGAGAGAGAGAGAGAGAGAGAGAGAGAGAGAGAAGAAAAGGGGGGGGACGAATAATATTCTATTTTTATATTTTTGTTTATTTATTTATTTATTCATTTACAAATTATTTTTATAATAATATATATATTTTTACACACCCATACACAGTTTATCTTTTGCACACACACACACACACAGTTTATCATTTGCACACACACACAGTTTATCTTTTACACACACACACACAGTTTATCTTTTGCCTACACAAACACACACACAGTTTATCGTTTACACACACACACACACAATTTATCTTTTACACACACACACACAGTTCATCTTTTACACACACACACACAGTTCATCTTTTACACACACACACACAGTTCATCTTTTACACACACACACACACAGTTTATCTTTTTCACACACACACACACACACACATACGAAGTCTATCTTTTTCACACAGTTTATTCCTCTCTTTCACACACAGTCTCTCTCTATCTCTCTCACACACAGTCTCTCTCACAAACATTATTCTCGCTGACACACACACAGTCTCTCTCACAAACATCATCATCATATCTTTTCATGCCACCACTGGCACCACTGTGAGGCTGATTGGTTTGCATCCAGAAGATCTTGGTCGGTGCAATGTGGACCCAATGTGCATTCTCGGAGGATGTGGTCCATTGTTTGGATGGGTTCTCCACAGGGACAGGTTGGTTGGGGAACAAGCCCCCATTTGTGGAGATTATCTTGTGTGCGGCCAACTTTTGCCCTGGCTCTGTTCAGGGCCACCCATTCATTCCTTTTAAAGGACGTTCCATTTGGGAGTGATTCGGATGGTGGTGGTACCGTAGGATGGAAGGTAGACCTGTCCCATATCTCCCATTGCTCCAGCCTATGTTGTGCTGGGTTGCTCCCATCTAGACCATTAGTTGTTGCAAAACTCTTGCGAGATTTAAGTCTCTGTGGGGGTTGTTGGTGGCCATATAATGGGTGTCTACTGCCACTTAGCTGTTTGTCGCGCTCTTGTCTTGTAAGACATTATTCTCGCTGACACACACACAGTCTCTCTCTCTCTCTCTCTCTCTCACACACAGTCTCTCTCACAAACATTATTCTCGCTGACACACACACACAGTCTCTCTCTCTCTCTCTCTCTCTCTCTCACACACACACAGTCTCTCTCACATACACAGTAATCTCTCTCACATACAGACACACACACAATCATCTCTCTCACATACAGACACACACACATTAATCTCTCACATACAGACACACACACATTAATCTCTCTGACACACGCACACAGTCTCTCTCTCTCTCTCTCTCTCTCACACACACACACATTAATCATTAATCACTCTCTGACACACACACACAGTCTCTCTCTCTTACACACACACATACACATATTCTCATTCTCTCTCTCTCTCTCACACACACACACACACACTCAGTAATATAATAACATCAACAATTTTATTTTAATCCTACATTCTTACAGAAATAGTATTATAAAACTATTTTGATGTTATTTTAATACCTATGAGAGAGAGAGAGAGAGAGAGAGAGAGAGAGAGAGAGAGAGAGAGAGAGAGAGAGAGAGAGAGAGAGAGAGACAGAGAGAGAGAATGTGTGTGTTTGTGTGTGTGTTAGAAAGTGAGAGAGAGAATGTGTGTGTGTGTGTGTGTGTCTATGGTTTAGGAGTCACAAATGTCTAAATTAAATTATGGTAAATTTTTCATTTGTAAGTGGAATGGAAATATCAAGAATATTGATAGATGGTCAAATATGGGGTTGTTGTTGTTGAAGTTCCTCAAGCTGTCTGGCCGAGCAGCCCCGAGCTTCTGAGGAAGGCCATGGCCTGAACCAGGCTTTCCCACAATGTCCTCAGAGAGTGTATGTTGTGTTGTTGGTGAGTGTGGTTGTGTGTATGTTGTGCTGTTGGTGAATGTGTTTGTGTACATTGCAGTTTTCAATAGAATGGGGTGCTGTGTTGCATCCCGGACGCATATTGGCCAACTGTACTCCATTCCCGCACCAATTTTGAAAACGGCTGGTCCAGACGAATTGAAGGGGTAACTTGTTTAAACATCGCAACTCGCTTACGCACGGCTCCATATGGTCTGCACATTAATAATGATAATAATAATGAACGGTTTATTGATTTGGCAGCCAAAGAGCTGAAAATACATAATAAGTTAGTGATTGATCATGAATGGGAATTACAATTGAAATAGCTCTTAAATTAACTATATATATATATATATATATATATTATATACATATTATAATACATACACTTACATCTTCAGTCTTCACATAGATATACATGGTATGAATAGATAAGTTTGTATGTGTATGTGTGTGTGTGTGTGTGTGTGGTGAAGTAGGGAGGGAACTCTGGAAATTGTTGGGTGGGGTGTCAGGTAGGGGGAGGTCATCATCACATCATGAAGGTGATAATTGTGGGGAAGGGCTAAAGCTGAATAATTATCATGTAGAGGTGTGTGTGTGTGTGTGCGTGTGTGTGTGTGTGTGTGTGTGTGGTTTTCCTTGGCAATGTATACACTCGTCAGCACTGTCGCGTGTTGCAGTGCATGCACGTTTTAGGAGATAATGGCACCATTGTGATTCTAAGCTTTAACCAATAAAGTCAACTTCAATCGCCACTGTTACTCCATCTCAAACATGTAGGTTTTTTTTAGTGGTAAATAATCACAATGGTGCAACATCTAAAATATGCCGATAGTTTTTGGAGACTGTATATGTACATTTACACTCGTACTCACATACACAATTCCATGTACTCGGAGTTTGAAAGATACTTATAGTACTTGTAGGCTTGTTTGTATTTGAACGCCATGTCTACATGCCCAATACTTTTGAGTACGATTTATATGCAACCACACAAAGCAACACACTACGTGGGCAGCAATGGTATTAATAGTTTGGCGTCAGTGGCAGTGGGCGACGATAAAACCCCTCCAGAAAGTTTTTTCAGGGGGTTGTTGGAGCCACAGCTGAGGGTAGATAAAGAAAACATTTGTGCTGCTGCAGCTCCGGAGTGCGAGACATACAGTCAAAATCAAGCAATGTTGGATAGTCCTTCTACAGCTCCGGAATGTTTTTTTTTTAAGAAGCTATATGAGAGGGAGGACTAAAACAGACGCTCTACAAAGCTTCAGGTCTGTTTCTTAAGGACTTATATAAGGATTGTCTAGTTCTTCACCTCGCATCATGAACCCCTTCACCCTTGCATTTCAATTTTCACCCTTTTTCCCAATAACATTTACCAAAGCCAAACTATCAATACCATTGCAGCCCACGTAGTGTGTTGCTTTGTGTGGTTGTATATAAATCGTACTCAAAAGTCTTGGGCATGTACACATAGCGTTCAAGTACAAACAAGCCTACAAGTACTATAAGTATCTTTCAAACTCCGAGTACATGGAATTGTGTATGTGAGTACGAGTGTAAATGTACATATACAGTCTCCAAAAACTATCGGCATATTTTAGATGTTGCACCATTGTGATTATTTACCTCTAAAAAAAACCCTACATGTTTTGAGATGGAGTAACAGTGGCGATTGAAGTTGACTTTATTGCTTAAAGCTTAGAATCACAATGGTGCCATTATAATATGTATATAATATATATAGTTAATTTAAGAGATATTTCAAATGTAATTTTAATTCCCATTCATGATCAATCACTAACTTATTACGTATTTTCAGCTCTTTGGCTGCCAAATCAATAAACCGTTCATTATTATTATCATTATTAATGTGCAGACCAAGGCCAAGAGATATACATATTGGCCTTGGTGCAGACCATATGGAGCCGTGCGTACGCGAGTTGCGATATTTACACAAGTTACCCCTTCAATTCGTCTGGACCAGTCGTTTTCACAATTGGTGCGGGAATGGTGTACAGTTGGCCAATATGCATCCCGGACAGGCATCCATAATGGCTCCATCCAGCTTCTGATTTTTTTTTAATATGATCCGACACTGGACATAGGCTTCATGAAGCCCGTTACCAATGCCCAGGTCAACTGCTGCTCACACACACACACACGTCACGACTTCCGAACTGGTACCCAGCCACAGAGAGAGGGAAGTGAGGGTTATTCCCAAATACTGCAGCTGTTATGGTACCAGCGAGGGTGTTTTACGATGTTTGGTGGCCTTATAGTTAGTGCCTAACACTCAAATCAGTAGAGTAAATATTCTCAGGCCCTCACCTGAGAGGATTGATCTCCCGACCTCTAGGTTTTGAGTCTAGAACACTATGTCAGAAGGGTCGGGTGGTGGCCACACTGGACAACTTATTGAACATTCTTCATACAATTTCCCAAATAAGTGATTTTGATTCCCAGAAAGTGTGAAAATCGAGGACGCAGATAATCTCCATATTTACCATAATTTCCTTCATATATTGGTTATTGTTTTACCAAGTCATTTGCCGGTGTGATGGTGAATTTCAACTACCACACTTGTACTGTCCACTGATGATTGTACCATGTTGGTCGCCTCCAAACTGACCCACTCCTACCTTTCGAGGGTCATGGATGGTGGTCCGGTCTTCTGTTACTGATCAGTTGAGGGAACAACACAAACATTACTCCTCTAGTTAACCTCCTCTACTCGAGTATTACCTCACAACCTCGCCACTCACCCTCTTGAAACGCCAATAACCAGCCTTGTGTGTGATCCTATGACCCTCTCTCCATCAACACATGCTCTTCTATATGTTTTACCTTCATCATTCTCTCTCTCTCTCCTTTCACCAAGGGGTGACTACAGTCCCAGTTGTCACTCCCACCCTATACGGTGTACTAAAGTCAATCACTTCAGTTTCTGCCATTTCAAATACTATTACCTTACTTTTACCAACAGTTTTCTTTGTTTACACTGGGACTAAAACTCATCCACCACCCTCTGCAGCTCCCTATTACTCTCAGCCATCATCACAGTATCATCAGCAAGTAAGCTTGTCACCAAGGACCATTTTTTTCCCTTCAGCCTCAGCTTGGCACCCACCCAAACCATTCACTTTGACCTTCATATCCTTCAATGTCTTCCAGCAACCACCCACCAACACCATAAATCCTTAGCATAACTGCCATAGCTCTCCAATCAACCCCATCATATGCCTTTTTCTCAATCCATGAAGGCACATACAGCTTCCTACCCTTCCCAATATAATTCTCCAATGTTGATTTTATTGTAAAGATCTGGTGGACACATTCCTTTCTGAACCACACCTAACATTATTCCCAGTTACTTCAGTCATCACTCAGTAAAAACCTTCCCATACACCTTTCCTGTCACACAAAGGTTTTTTTTCCACTATAGCTAGTTTAGCTACCATACTCCCCATACCATTCCTTGTACAGAGTCACAATTATGGTTCTACTCCAGTCCTCTGGCACCTCTCCCTGCCTCCAAGGCAATGTTAGTGAATAGCACAAGTCTGGGAACACAGTGCAACACACACTAGCCTTTTAACACAGGGTCAGTAAATCACTTAGTGTGTATGGTAATGAGTAACACAAGCCTGGGTTCTTTAAACACAGGGTGAGAATGGTAATGAATAACAGAATGCTGGGAACACATATACATTTTATGGTCATCAATGAGGAACCGAGTGTAAAATGAAGACAGTGGTGGATACAAGGATTTATTTATTGTATATTCAGCTTTTACAAAATCAGCAACATCCACTCCACAAATACCACTACCTCTACACACAGGCTTCAGTCCTACATATACTATACATTTAACATATTGGACCCTGTGATCGTATATGAGAATTAGTGGCTTATGATTCCTCCTGAGTACACCACAAAACAAACTCCTTCCATGTAGGTGGTGTTTCATAGCAGTACTGTAATTGAAGGACTCATTTTCCTCCAATTTTCTTACTACATCACAGGGTCCCTTAACCCCTTACGACCGCAAAACTTTTGATACGCCTGTACCCTACAGCCGCAAATCAGAGCGATGTGGGGTGGTGGCTTAATGTTAGGCTCCTCCCCTTCTGGGTGGAGCTAAGACAAGTGTGACAAATTCTCAAGGCCACTGAGCATGAGGGCTTACAGTGGAACCAATGAATGGCTACGACTAGCCCATGCAGTTACTTTATAGGCTTCCAAACTTGTGGCCCTGAGCGCACTGGGATGATAGTGGCTTAGCGGCTCCAGCACCACAAGCACCCTAGGTAACAATATAGGCGCATGGGTCTTAACCCCTAAATGCCTATTGTCCTTTTAAACGGACGATACGAATATAGGCCTTGAAGCCGATTGCCCGTTTAAAATAACACACTATAGAAAACTGCTTGGGCTATATCTAGCCACTTCATTGGTAACACTGGTTAGTTTTCGGCCTAATAGTGTGGACTGACTCTATAAATACTGCGTTCTGCCTCTGTGGGTGGAAGGGAGAGGCGGCCTTTTTGATGCCTGCTCTCTCCCTACCATACCACACACCAACACCCCTCTCTACTCCCCCACACTGACTCCGCCTCCTCTCCTATCCTTCCTACTCCCTCCCCGAGTTCCTATGCTTTGATAATCATATGGGAAGCTTATGTAAGTCATATCACACCTCGTTTATATGCGTACTGAGCAATACACACATATACGCACATTACATAACATTATTATATAACTATATGTGTACAGAGTAAGCCTGCAGTATATATATATATATATATATACCTTGAAAACAATAATTTCGTCATATATGGTGTTATTTCGTCATATTTTAGCGTAATAAATTACGCTATATCACGTTTTCCTAGTATTTTGAGTGGTGACTGTTTTTTGTTCTCTGACTTTGACGCACTTGCCTACTCAAACCAGTCGACTTACGAAACTTTTGATTTCAGTTTCTAGTGTGTAAAATCAAGCTCTACAAATCTGTAATAACAGAATTTACCTAAACGAAACTTTTAAAATCACCCTGTAATTGCGGTTCAGGCGAAAGTAGCGTTAGGGGAATTGCGGTTCTTAAGGGTTAAGGGGTTAAGTCACCAACCTGTCACTACAAACAGCAGCTGTTA
Organism: Petrolisthes manimaculis; assembly: GCA_034508575.1. Taxonomy (NCBI): domain Eukaryota; kingdom Metazoa; phylum Arthropoda; class Malacostraca; order Decapoda; family Porcellanidae; genus Petrolisthes; species Petrolisthes manimaculis. The sequence continues at coordinate 402,044 of JAWZYT010000264.1, forward strand.
TTTTAACATATATCAAGGCCACATTATATTATATCATACTTCAGTTTTAATAACATATTTAATATTATGACACCAACCTGTCACCAAACATTACTGTCATCTTTGTGTTGTGTGTGTGTGACATTGCTTTTTTTTGACAATACATTTACTAATAAATTTTTTCAAATTTATTAAAGGGTGGTAAACAATGATAGCCTCCCCCAATCCCCTGCAGGACAAATACTATATTAGCTAGAAATACGATGGTGATATCATCTGTATGTATATTCAATTCTTCTTCTTTGCTGGTATCAATATGTGCTGCTGTATTAAATGACAGTGAAAAGAAGCACCATATGTGAAAGTGCTTTGAACCCAGCCAGAACCTTCTGAAGGACAGCAACATTGACTTCTTTGGTAATGATGAGTGGCCCAGAAATTCTCCTGATCTGCGACAATGTTGGATTTTTCTTGAAGGACGAGGTTGAAAAAAAGGATGTTGTCTGAACCTTTATCAACTCAATTTAGTCGTACCAAAATGAAAGAGCACATCAATGGTGTACTTCAGGTAATGGAGTTAAACACGGAGCTTTTTGAGTCACTATTGTCTTTCTACCCTGCTGGTCTTCAAGCTGTTCATGACGCCAATGGAGGGAACACTGAGGGTCCATTCTACAGTGGTTGATATTGGTTTGTAAGCATGCAAACGAAAATATCCATGTAAATTACTTATGAGGGAATTATTTAATGAACTTGGTGAGTAAACTATGCAGTGATCATAATTATCTAACTGTTTCATAGAATTTGTGAATGTGGATACTCAGCTTTTGGGAAATAATGAAGCCTTACAGGCGTGGTTGATTGGTAAGCTAACAAACTAATACCACTGTGGAATCAACACTGAATACTTACCTTGTCACCATACACCTACAATATAATGTACAGTTGGCTCCACTCCCGCGTTTCTCCCCTGTCGTTGCCAATGTTGGGCCAGTCAGAAATTCGAATCCCGATTCACAATTTAAAATATTCTAAACATTCATATCTTTCACTCCAAGGATATGAATGTTTCGAATTTTAGTAACTTGTGGATAGGGAATCAATTTTTTTACTGGCCCAACATTGGCAACGCCAGGGGAGAAACCCGAGAGTGGAGCCAACTGTACTACCCTTTAATGTTTTCAGTTTTTTCCTATCATGCTTAGGGGGGAAGGGAGCAATCATTGTTTGCCACCGCTTACGTTCAGTGTTTTATTTCACGTGTGAACTATCTATCAATCTATAGCTCTGACACCTCGTTCCCTCCGGGAACTCCCTCCAAGGGGAGTGTCTCCAGTATTCCATGTTCCAACACTCCCTTCTTACTCGGTCAAGCTCTCCCTTGCCCCTCAGGTTTCTCTCCTTCACATACTCTTCCACTCAGTTCCAACATTCCCTCCTTACTCGGTCAAGCTCTCCCCTGCCCCTCATGTTTCTCTCCTTCACGTACTCTTCCACTCTTTTCTGCCATCTAGCCGGCAGTCTGCCTCTCACACCAGGTGCCACAACTTCACTTCCATACACCTTCTTTACAAACTCCTCACCTTGCATTCTCTCTACATGTCCAAACTATCTCAGTGTATTACGTTTCACTCTCTCAACAACTCCACACTCAATACCAATTGCCTTCTGACTCATACCACATCTCTCATTACTTTCTCCATACCACCTTATATGTCCACATGCACCTCTCAAGTAACTCATTTCCACAGCACCTATTCTCGACTGATGAGCCCTACTCCGTGTCCATGTCTCCGACGCATATGTCAGTGTTGGCAGGATTATACTATTTCTTAGTCCCCTCTTCACCTCCATACTCACATTTCTACCCTTCATAATCCTCCCCTATGACCTGTCTACCCCTCATTGCTCTCACCCTAATTTCTCCTTCCATACTTCCATGTTTACACATAACTGTACCCAGGTACTTAAAACTCCTTCACTTCCTCCATCCTCTCACCCCTCAGAGATCTCACACTGTTGCAGTTGGTACTTCTACTCTGTAAGGTGTAGCAAAGTCAATCACTGGAGACAGTAAACAAAAAAATGCACAATAACATCTCCATTGGAATGAATTCGTTGGTGAAATTGAACTGTTCGAAGCATCAACGAAACCTGTATATTCATTAGTGCTCGTGACTGTACGGTACGGTCATTCACTTTTGTTACATTGGAGCACCTTGATTCCTCCAAAGTATACCATGCATGGGGGAAACAGTACCAGGTTGACAAAAGTATAATGGTGCCTTGTTGCTTGGAGTAGTTTGGAGGAATCATTTGCTCCATATGTTAAAGGTAAGATTCGAAAGCTAGGCCATTGGAGTACTCTTAATTAAGGGGTTGTGGGAATAGGGGGACAGGCTTGGGGGGGTGAGAGAATAGGGGACAGGCTTTCTACCTCCGCCCATCCCCAAGCCTGTCGTCCCCCTATTCCCATACACCCCAAACTTCCCCCAAGCCTGTCCCCCTATTCCCGCACCCCCTTATGGCTTACCCGGTAGAGCAGTTTGGAGATAAAAACTTTGTGCCAGACTCGATAATTGTACAGTTGCCCAAGAAAAGACTGCAACCAAATTTGCTGGTGTGTGGCAATGTTTGGCAGGTGCTCCAAAGTAAACACTCGTATTTTATCAATGATTTACTCAGAACCTACAACCGTTATAAGGATTAATGTAATTAGCTGAAGCCAATAACGTCCATCAATACAAAGGTCAGAAATAATGTATCACGAGTGTACTCCAGATTTACCAACACCAACATTTATACTACCTTCCCCCTTCAGGTCTCAGGAGAAAAGCTGATGGAAGGTAATGAACCTGAACAGATGGAAGAACTTTTTGTCAAGTGTCTTCAGAAAGGGTAAGTGAAAGTTAAGGGGAATTAAATTCTTCTGTTGGTGAATTGGAAAGATTGTGATTCCTCCAAACTATGTCCGGAAACAGACGACCTTATGTGGGGAATAAATACCCTGTTGGCATGTACAGTATATTGAGAAACATGACCAGGTTAACAAAAGTAATTATTAGTTTGTGGTTTGGCATAGTAGTTTGGAGGATTCAGTTGTTCCAGATTTGCCAGCTCTGTAATACCTCCTTATTGTTAATTAAGTTAATGACGGATATGTCTCTGGCCCTTAAAAAAATATCCCATTAATTTGGCACCATATTAGTTGAATTGAAAAGGATAAATGAACAGAGAGAGAGAGAGAGAGAGAGAGAGAGAGAGAGAGAGAGAGAGAGAGAGAGAGAGAGAGAGAGAGACTGCCCTATATGTCTGGAAAACACTATATTAAGATGATAGGAAAAGTGTTAGAGATGAAAACAAGAGAATGAAGTGAGGGAGGCAGCATAATTATCTAGTCACAGTAGACATGAACACCTGATATAGATTAACCTTTGAAGAGAATAAATATTTTACTTGTGTTTCACTAGAGCACGTTGATTGATTCCTCCCAAGTACGTACAGTCGTGGTCAATAATAATCATCCACATATGGGTAACTTTAACAATAATTTACTGTCTAATGTTTTCATGTTCATATAATATAATGTTATTGTTTTGAGTAGTGTGTAGCTACTTGTATTAAATGAAACGATGGTACTTAACCTATTTATTGGAAAGTTTATCAGCTAAGGATCAGAGGGAAGCTGTCAAAATCTTACGTTTGTTACTCTTATATGGATGATTATTATTGACCACGACTGTATATCATGAAACAGGACCAGATGATAAATAAGTAAAGTAAGTAAGTAAGTAAAGGTGTATTGCCTTTGTTTTTCTTTACAAAGTTATGTAAATACAAAAATATTAAAGAGTTAGTTAGGCCAAGTCTGTCAAGCCTGAACTTCCCGACAAGGGGGAAGTTTTGTAAGGGTAAATCTGGAGCAACTGAATCCTCCAAACTATTCCAAAGCAACAGAACACCATTATTTTTGCTCACCTGCTGGTCCTGTTTCCTGATGGCATGCATACTTTGGAAGAATCAAGGCACTCCAATGTAACAAAAGCGAATTATATACCACTTTAAGTTACTCCACATTTACCAACACTAATAAATTGTCCTCTTAACTCCATAGAACCGAGTGTGATCATATTGGTGGTACGTGCTACCACAAAACAGAGAAATGCAACGGCGAAGTAATTCCAGACATATGTGACGGCAGGGAATGCTACTGTTGTTTGGGTATGTATTAGTTTATTATTATTATTATTATTATTATTATTATTATTATTATTATTATTATTATTATTATTGTGTTTGGAAGGGGAAATGGAGTAAACAGGTTGGAGGGATTACACGAGGAGCCGATAAGAAAGGAGGTGGAGGAGGCAGTGAGAGAGATGAAAACAGCAGGGAAAGCTTCAGGTTTGGATGGATGAGCTGTAGAATGTCTGATATAGGGTGGAACAAGTATGATGGAGTGGTTGGTGAGGTTGTTTGTTGATGGTTGGTGTGTTTTGACAGTGGTAAGGTCTCAGTAGATTGAGTGAGTGCTTGTGTGCTATAAGGAAAAAGGGGATTGATACCAATGTACGAGTTTCAGGGGTATAAGCCTGTTAGGTGTAGTAGGAAAGCTGTATGGGAAGGTGTTGATAAAGAGTCAGAGAGGGTACGGAGGCTAGGATTGGTGAAGAGCAAGGTCGCTTTAGGAGAGGGAGAGGTTGTGTGGACCAGATATTTGCAGTAAGGCAGGTGTGTGAAAAATAGTTAAGAGAAAATTAAAAACGTACTATGGGGATTTATGGATCTCTAGAAAATATATGACAGAATTTATAGAAATGGTTTGTGAAAGGTTTTGCAGTTGTACGGGCTTGGGGTGGGTGGGAATTATTGAAAGGGGTGAATAGTTTCTATGTGAACAGTAGAGCGTGTGTCAGAGTGGATAGTAACGTGATTGAATAGTTCCCAGTAAAGGTGGGACTCCGTCAAGGGTGTGTTATGTCACCATGGTTGTTTAATGTTTATATGGACGATGTGGTAAGAGAGGTAAATACTAGGGTAATGGAGAGAAGATTGAGCTTGGTGGACACCAGAGTTGGGCCTAAAGCAATTACTGTTTGCTGATCATGTCATACCTTATCGCACCAAAATTTTAACCCATATCAGGGCAGTATCGTTTGCTGCCTTTAGATCTTTGTTGGAGCAATGAGGGCCCAGACTGCACTTCTGAAGTCCATTTACCACCTCTGGACATTGGGCGCGGTTTTGAGCGTGGTATAGCAATTGGTCTCCGAAGTTTAACAGGGGCACCACGTGAAGGTTTGCTACTTGCCCCCACTGTTTGCTGATGATACGGCATTAGTGGCAATCAGTAAAGAACCTGAGTATGTTAGTGCAGGAGATTATACGGGTGTGCAAGATGAGGAAACTGTGAGTGAACAAAGTAATGAGATGTAGGAGGATAGAAGGATGAATATAATGCTAGATGGTGAAATATTGGAGGAGGTGGAGTGCTTTAAGTATTTGGGGTCAAAGGTGACGGTGGATAGCAAAATAGAGACAGAGGTAAAATCTAGAGTAACTGAGGAAGGAAAGGTGTTACGAGGAATAATAAAATGTTTAGCTGTAAGTCACTTGGAATGGATGTATAGAGGAAGTTGTGCGCAGGGATAGCAGTGCCTATACCACACTGTATGGAGCGGAAACACGGAATATGGGAGAAAGTGAGAAGAGAAGGTTGAATGTAATAGAAATGAGATGTCTTAGAAGCATGTGTGGTGTGACTCGAATGGACAGAGTCAGGACTGAGGAAGTGAGGAGGATTGGTGTCAATAGAGAGTTAGCAGGCAGTGCAAAGCAGAGTGTGTTAAGATGGTTTGGACATACGGAGAGAATGGAGGAGAATAGAATGGTAAAGAGGATAGGGGGCTCTGAAGATGTAAGGAGTAGAGGAAGGCCACAGAGGATATAGATGGACACTGTGAAAGGAGCTCTGAGTGGAAGAAGTATATCTATGGAGCAAGGTAGATTGATTGCATGTGACAGAAACGAGTGGAGGAGGGTGGTGAAAGCTTGAAGAGTGGACGCGGCCTCATGGTCCTTGGAGGAGTAGCCTGTATTGAGTGTGGCCCATGGCCGGCTGAATGCTGGAGGGGGAGTTTGCCCTGTAGTGAAGTGGCAGGGATAAACCAGCTTTTGCTGTCGGGCCTTACTATGGATGCAAACATACTGTAGATGTGTCCCTTGTAGTCCCACAAGGGGATGCTGTTGAGCGGTGGGGGTTGCTCTCTCCTCCAACAGGGTTTGGGGGGTTGAGATGTGGAGTAGTGTGTGTGTGTGGTGGGGGGGGGGGGAGGAGAGTTCTACGTTTGGGCATTTGTGTTCGACCTCAGCGTGGAGATGAAGGCATGGTATAATTTACGTACAGTATGTATTCTTATTATTATTATTAGTTGTTGTTGTTTTGGATGCAGAACATGATGAGCCTGATACTTGTGAACCAACATCGGAGTGCTTGAAAAATGGAGTTGACCCTGGAATGTGTGTTGATGACGTGCAGGCGTACATTGATCTTCAAAACTACTATGTCAGTGACCTAGACTGTAAATACCGACATTGTTATTGCGTCACCGATGCCAGGAGGAACGTATCTGCCAAAAGTTCAAGGGTAGCTGTTTCCTCAATGAGGGGGAGAATTGCAAGAGGGGGTACACCATGTTGAAAGGATGTGGCTGTAAGAATGTTGAAACCTGCGGCTGTTGTGTTCCAGGTAATGTAATTAATGTACTGTATATATAAATATTTATGTCTCATTGAGTTCTTTTTACACGATATAATCTTATGTCCCAGTTTCATAATTTAATAAGCACAATACAATATTTTCCAGGTATAGCCACAATCAATCATCCACCCACACTTTCCTTCTATCGTGCATTTAAATCAGTATCATATGAAAATATAATAATTCAACAACACCTTATATACGTCAACTCAACTCCCCTCAATTATTATTATTATTATTATTATTATGAGGTGCTGCAAAATCATACACGTGTTGTTCTTTATTACCAAGATATTTACTACGATGGAAGGAAAGTGTCGGTGGATATTTAGTTGTGGCTGTAAAACAAAAAGAAATTATCTCACTTGGTATTTTTGTTTATTCTAACTGCAGTAATGTCGTGCTATCGGTGGGGCACTTACTTTCACAGTAATCTTTTCCTTTCGTTAGGTTGCTCCCATGTGTGTGTGTGTGTGTGTGTGTGTGTGTGTGTGTGTGTGTGTGTGTGTGTATGCAGTCACACTCAATAATTATCAGTGTTCAGTATTTCCAAAAGTCCAAAAGAGATCAGTCAGTCACTAAATCAACATTAACAAAGTCCAATGGAATATTTTTTGCACGATAAATATTTGCTTTTCAGGTAAAAAAAAAAAAAGTAAAATAATAAAATATATATATATATACTGTATATAATTATATATTCTCTCTCTCTCTCTCTCTCTCTCTCTCTCTCTCTCTCTCTCTCTCTCTCTCTCTCTCTCTCTCTCTCTCTCTCTCTCTCTCTCTCTCTCTCTCTCTCTCTCTCTCTCTCTCCTCTCTCTCTCTCTCTCTCTCTCTCTCTCTCTCTCTCTCTCTCTCTCTCTCTCTCTCTCTCTCTCTCTCTCTCTCTCTCTCCTCTCTCTCTCTCTCTCTCATGTATGGCATCAATTTTTCAGAATCCCTGGCCCAGGAGGCTGCCGCTGCAATGCGTTGTTATTAATTGGTAAATCTGGAGCAATGGATTCCTCCGAGTAACTATTCCAAGCAACAACACACCGCCATTACTTTTGTTATTCATCTGGACCATCTTACAGTATTTTCTGGCATACTTTGGAGGCATCTAGGCACACTATAATGTATCAACAGAATAGTTATGGACGGAAATTGTAAACTGAATACTAACTGTTAGCTAACACCTCAATCATACCCTAGACAACCACTAAATCAACTACCATTAATTAATAGTATAATAGTATAATATAAAGTTCATGTTATAACAGTATAATGTAAAGTTATGATACACTAATAGTATAATATATAGCTGATAATATAAAGGTATAATACAAAGCTGATAATAGTATGATATAAAGCTGACAATATAAAAGTATGATATAAAGCTGATAATAGTATAATATAGTGTAATAGTATAAAGTTTAATATAAAGCTGATAATAGTATGATATAAAGCTTATAATATAAAAGCTAATAATATAAAAGCTAACAATATAAAAGTATGATATAAAGCTGATAGTATAATAGTACAATATAAAGCTGATAATATTATAACAAGTATTAAGTATGTTAAAAAATTGATAGAGCAATAGTATGTAACAGTAATAATTCCCAAAGATATGGATTGCAACATGACAAAGATATGGATTGCAACATGACAAACTATGATGAAACAAAACAAAAGTGTACTGTACTGTATTACCTTCCTTAATTAATCCATGTATTTAATAAATTAATGAATATTGAAATAAAAAATAATTAATAGCCGTCCATATTTTTCAGTTTAAATAAATTGACTTTAATAATAACATCATATTGTTGTTTTTATTTTTTTCCTTCCCTCTGTACAGTTGTGGACACAGTGAAATAAACACACACATACAGTTGCCAAAAGAGGAATTGTGACAAATCTTGATGGAACTTTAACCATAGTAATATCCACAACTATTTGTAGGGACTATAAGCATGTATAACACATGGAAATATACACATCCTTCTGTAATACACACTGTACTTATGATCCCTACAAACAACTATGGACATAATAATAAATGAGGGGGTTGAGTTGACGTAAGGTGTTGTATGATTGTATTTTGATATGATACTGATATAATATTATTTGCATGATGGAAGGAAAGTGTCTGTGGATATTTGATTGTGGCTGTAATTAACACATGTATTGGAAAGTTTCTCAGCTGACGAACGAAGGGAAACTGTTAAAAGTTTACATGATTCACCCCAAAGTAGATGACTATTATTGTCCACGACTGTATGTATGTACAGATGGACACAGGAATTCGAGGTATAGCCCAAGTGAAAGATGGTCAATTTCGCTCAATATCAAGTTCCTTAGTGACAAATAGGAGACACCAGGGGCAGAAGTCAGTATTGAGGATGGTAATTAGTGCTCGTGACTGTACCTCCTTAATTATTTATTACTAGCAGCGATACACGACATTGTCCGGGTGAAGATCCTACATGTGGTTTTGTCAATAAATTTCCTCTAATTATTTTTATGTGAACTTATTAGGAGGGTTGAACGAGTCCATTATCTGGTGTGGTTGCTGGTCCTCCAGAGAAACCATGCCAGCTTTACAACCACAAAAGTTATCCATGACACAACTACAGTAGAAGGTGGCATTGTAACAGATTAAATAGCAAGGCCGAGTGGCGAATCAGTAACAGCCTTCAGCTTGGGGTGCAAGGGTACTGGGATCGACCCCCCCCCCCCCCATTGGTCATTTAACCCGTAGGAGCCGCAATTCCAATTACGCTACTAGCCCCAGAACCACAAAAACAGAGTGATTTTAAAAGTTTCGTTTAGGTAAATTCTGTTATTACAGATTTGTAGAGCTTGATTTTACACACCAGAATTTGAAATAGAAAGTTTCGTAAGTCGACTGGTTTGAGTAGGGGAGTGCGTCAAAGTCAGAGAAAAAACCCAGTTACCCCTAAAAAATTAGGAAAACGTGACATAGCGTAATTTATTACGCTAAAATTCGACGAAATACTGACCATATTATGACGAAATTATAGTTTTCAAAGTATAAATATACATATATAATAGCATACTGCAGGCTTACTCTGTACACATATAGTTATATAGTAACGTTATGTACATATAACATGTGCGTATATGTGTGTATTGCCAAGTACGCATATAAACGAGGTGTGATATGACTTATATAAGCTTCCCGTGTGATTATAAAAGCATGGGAACTCGGGAAAGGGTAGTGAGTAGGAAGGATAGGAGGGGAGGAGTCAGTGTGGGGGAGTAGAGAGGGGTGTTGGTGTGTGGCATGGAGCTAGAATAGGAGGAGACGACCCGCGGTCAGAAAAGTGAGGTCAGGTCAGCCATATTGGGATTGGCAAGAAGCTCGCCAGCCGCTCCTTAATTATTAATCTGGCCATGACTTATGTCACCCAAAAGGTGATTAATTCATACATTCTGCAGACAATGAAATACATTGTCACTAAACAGTTTGGGTGAACACTACCACTATCTTCAGTGGTCAGGATAGAGTGAAGAAATAACATATTATACAGTAAAGCAGTTCCTTTTTATGCAGTTATCAAAGTATGTCATGTGTATGTCTATGCGTGTGTGTGTGTGTGCGTGTGCTTGTGTATGTGTGTGTACAATCTGGGTGTGGTAAAATATGTTTACGTGTGAGGGAGGGTCACCAAACAAATTAATAAACGGCTGTGTTTGTGTGTTACTTAGGGAGGGACCCATTTATCAATTAGCAAGTTCATTAAGGGATTACGTTTGTGAGACCCATCACTAAGGTTGAAAATGTCATGGTTTTGAATATACAACAATAATTCAGTTATTTTTCTTTTTCCGACTTCATGACATATACAGTATAAGAGTTGGCATCCTTCTCAGTGTAACTGTAATTGGCATTACATGTATCATTAAATACTGCATTATTCATTTTGCCTCCCTAGTTAGGATGATCGGTTACTTGGCCATGCCTATTATTCCAAGGAAATGCATACCATTGGATTCTGTTCCAATTTTAAGTGTGTCAAGCAAGTGTGTTAGAAATATTAAAAATAATATTTCTCTTTAGGTAATCAATGACTCTGTTCTGAAAAGTAGGATATTATCTGATTCTGTTAATGAAGAGTCAGAGGAATACATTTATATTCCAAGTCAGTCTCATCTCTCAAAGTGTACAAATAAGATAGTTTTATATATAGCAGGATTTGATATATATGTTAATGAAGTCCTTGTATTGTGAACCATACATTGTTGCCCTAAACTCAGACAAGACTGATAAACATATTCTTTCCTTGGTAAAACTTAAAGACAGAGTAAACTTGGTGTATCCATCTGATGATGTAATTGATATATGTATTACATCAGAAAAACTGTTTAAGGAAAGAGGGTCCAGCACCACTTTGGAGAGGGTAGATTGTAGCAAAATAATAATATCAGTGTTAATATATTATGCCCACAAATATATATTTTCTACTTTAGCTGGCCACATGTACGACTGATAATCACTTGAATTAGTTAATTAAGGCAGTTGCTGAATCATATTTGCAGGTGAAATATGTATATAAGGCCAAACAAATTACTAAGAAGTTGGCATCCAAAGTGAAAGTAAAGAGTTGACAAATATATACAAAACTTATACATTTCAGTGGCCAATTTGGTATAGAGTGATAGGTCAGTAATTTATAAATTTCTATTTATATTATTGAAAGATGTGTGAATTGTATGTTATTAATTAAAGAATACGAAATACATGTCATACCGTAATTAAAAATGAATAAACATCGTGAGGAATATGGGTAAACTGTATGGGTACTATGAGCGGTCAGCCTTTCTTGCCAATACTAGGTGTTGGCTTATGAGGACCTGACTGGCTTCACTCCACTGAGACCCAAATGAACGCGCGGGCCGCCTCCTCCTATTCTAGCTCCATGGTGTGTGGTATGGTAGGGAGAGAGCAGGCATCAAAGAGGCCGCCTCCCCCCTCCGCCCACAGAGGCAGAACGCAGTATTTATAGTCAGTCCACACTAGTAAGCCCCAAACTAACCAGTGTTACCAATGAAGGGCTAGATATAGCCCAAGCAGTTTTATTTTGACAGTCTTTATATTACGTCAATCGGCTTCAAGGCCTATCTTCGTGGTGACGTGATATTAAGTCTATAGGCTCTTAGGGGTTAAAACCTTTTTTTTTCACCGTCCTTAGATTTAGTATTAAATTCAGGTGTTCAACATTTTGTGGTTTGAATTCATTCCTAAACTGGGCATGCAAGCCAGGCCTGCCTGCATCCTTGATGCTTGAGACCATAGAGTTTATGTTGAGAAAGTCATAAATCTTTGGTTGTTTTAAGCTGATAATTCAAGAAACACATATCCACCAAAAATAAAATTAGACCGAGGACATTCCCGGGACTACACCGGTCAGAATGGTGTATCATTTGTCAATTTTTTTTTTTTTTTTTAATTTGTACCCCCACCGGGAATTCGAACAGGGATCTTTCGGTTAAGGCCAAATAACAGCCTTCGGCTTGGGCTGCAGGGGTACTGGTATCAACCCCCCCCCCCATTGGTCATTTTAAAACTTTTTAAAACTTTTATTTTTTTTGGCCGAGGACACTTCCCAGGCTTCACCAATCAAAACGGCCGTGCATAGCGGCTAAACAAACAGACGGAGTGTTTTATATAGGCTATATAGATACTGACCTCATATGACAAGAATGGCAAGAGGAGGAGGAGTGTGAAGTGAAGACGTGTCATCATTGTAGGAATAAAGTTACGACTCCTGCTTCACTCTGAAAAAAAAATAAAAAAAATGTGTATATATATAAAATAGAAATAAACACACACACAGACAAAATAAAACAGATAAATAAATAAATAAATAAGTAAATAAAGTTATATGTAAAATGCACAGAGAGAAAACAAAAACACGCATTCCATAGTAGGAGAAATTACACACACACACACATGGATAAGTGGGTAATAGGACGTTATACAGTATTATGATTGTGGTGTGGAAGAATTAATTATAGAAGTCAAATAATACATTTATAATAATCTTCAATAATAATCATAATATTATTCATATTAATCATTAATAATCAATTTGACAACCAAGTATTATCCAAATAACATTACTAAAGGTGTTTATGTTAGAAAAATAATTAATATACAAATGTCTTGTTGTTACGAACCCTTGATGTAACAGTGGTGTATACGAATTCCTGAGGTCGACTGTACAATTGCCTGCACTTATAACTGGTACAGGAAAAGAGGACTGACAACGCTGGGTGTACCATTTATAAGTGCTGGCAACTGTACATACCTAGTGTTGAGACACAACAAATCACTATGAGGGAGAATGACAGTCATATATTCTAATGATGTGTGTCATAGAGATGAGAGATATAGCACTGAACATAATATTATAAACATATCACCATTTCAATTATGTGTGTCATAGTGGAGTGAGGAATATGATGGACGTGCCAGAAATATAATATTTTGCTAGTATTGTGAAGCATACATTGATTGAATTTCCCTTCGGCCCCAGCCGCTCCCTGTCAGCACAACCGGAGGAATCCTATCAGGCCTGTACGCAATATTCCACTTTGTATACTGAGTCGTCTTCACAGCCAGTATACAAAGTGGAATAATGTGGCCCGTACGCCTTCAGAGTGATAAGGCCAGAGTGGGCTGAATATACTTCCTTTGAATAGATTCACAAAAGCAAAGGTCACTCTTAACTTAAAATTTTATTCGTAAGCATTCATTCTTGACGAGGACTAGGACCTGACACTGCTTCGAAAACATAACAACAACAGCTCATACAAATAGAATTACAAAACCACTTACTGCTTCAAAATGAGCCTGAACCTCTGTGGTGAGGTCAGTCATACAAACATAACATACGAACAAGTCGAAACTCTAAGATGTTTTGTGAATACCGTCCCTAATGGCAGGCATCTCTGATCACACACCTTCCAATATCTTAACACAAATATCGAGTCTACTAATACTCTCATAACATCTAATGGTTCACCTCCATTTCTCTCATAGTTTGCAACAACAACAGAAAAATACTCAACAGTTTATATTCTTCTGCTAATGAATTGTATGGTCTCGGATTCCTCCAAACTATGCTACGAAACAGATCCCCTATCAGTACAATTGAGTGAATCAGTAGCCTCCAAATTTAGCAACATGAGAATAATTATCTCCTTATCGACAGGAGTAACGAAAACAATTTGCTTCAGAGTCTAAGTAGTCCGTGACACTATTTGCAAGGCTTTGTGTTCTGTTTTCTGTTGCTAAACAAATGGGATGATTTAGTAGCCAATGTGACGAAGATTGGCACCAAGGCAAGACAATTTTATTACATTATTATATCTCTACATCACATGATGATGCAGTAGCACGCCTGACTTATGATCTTTCCCTCATCTCTAACTGGGGCAGAGAGAACCTTGTTTTCAATGCCTTTAAAACACAGTTCCTTCATATTTCAACTCGTACTAATCTTCTTGATGACTATCTCCTCTCTTTCAACGATACACAACTTGACCTTTCCCCCTATCTTAATATTCTTGGAGTCTCTTTCTCTCATAATCTCTCCTGGAGAGATCACATTACCTCTAGCAAAAACCGCCTCAAAGAAGTTAGGTGTGCTGCGCAGATTCCGTGAATACTTCACCCCCACACAGTTGCTGTCTCTGTACAGGGGTCTCATCCGCCCCTGTATGGAGTATGGCTCTCATTTGTGGGGGGGATCAACATTTACAACACTACTGGACAAGGTGGAATCAAAGGCTTTTCGTTTCATCAACTCTCCTCCTCTTACTGATTCACTACAACCTCTCTCTCTTCGCCACAATGTTGCATCACTCTCTCTATTCTATCGCTATTACACTGGACATTGCTCTTCTGAACTCTCTCAATGTATGCTTCCTCCCCTCAGGAGAACATGCAACACTCGTCAAGCCTCTCGTTCTCATCCCTTTTCTGTCCAACTCCCTCATGCAAGAGTTAACCGGTACTCTCAGTGTTTCATATACACAACTGGTCAACTCTGGAACACTCTACCTTCATCCATCTATCCACCTTACTACGACTTATGTTCCTTCAAACGCAATGTGTCTAGGCACCTCGAACGAAATTGGACATGATTTGGGACACTTTAATTAAACACTACACAGATGAGGACAATGAGCGGGCTCATAGTCTTTAGTCCTCATCTATTTTAATATAGAAAAAAAAAAACATACAATTAAGTAGATATTTTATGTTTGGTACAGTTGGCTCTACTCCCACGTTTCTTTCCTCGCTTTGCCAATATTGGACCAGTCAGAAATTCGAATTCCGATCCACAAGTTAAAAAATTCGAAACATTCACATCATTAAAGTGAAAGATATGAATGTTTCGAATATTTTATTTAACTTGTGAATCGGGATTCGAATTTCTGATTAGCCCAACATTGGCAACGCGAGGGGAGAAATGAGGGAGTGGAGCCAACTATACATGGAAGCGCTTTGATTCCTTCAGAAAATGCCAGTGTAGTGCTTCTAAACCACCACAACACACTAAACCATCACAACGACAATTCACACACACTAAACCACCACAACACGCTAAACTACCACAACGGCAATTTACAGGTTTCACGCATGCGCATCAGTTGGTTCATGTAAAGTTTTGTGAAACCAATCAGGTTAATGAAGCTTCGACTCAAAAGTATATAAGCGCTGGAAATCTGGAAGAAGGCACGGATCTCAGGTGTTTTGTCTCTCTCATAAAATCTAAAATTCATCTCCTGTGGCAAAGGCAGTGGACCAGACTAGACATCAATAACAAATTCAAAGCAGTGATTGAACCCTGGGCTACGTCGTCATGGCGTAGCCGGAGGGATGAAGTGGTGTTGGCTCGACTCAGGGTCAACTCCACATGGCTAACCCACTTAGAACCATATGTTCACAAAACGTTTCCTCCTGAATGCGAAGCATGCAATTCAGTAATGTCCATCAAACATCTACTCATTTTCTGTACCAAATTTGATGGACAGAGAAGAAAAATTAAACAATATTTCCAACTCAAACGTAAAGCATTTACCATCGAAAATGTTTTATCAGATGATAAGAATATTATAAACAAACTGCTAAGTTTTCTGAGGGAGACAAAACTTTATGACCTTATATAAATTGATAGAATAAAATGGATTAGACTGGCTTAATGACCTTTGACTATATGTCGCTGGTTGATAGCCATAAATCCAACAAGTGAGTGAAGAAGGCACATTATGCGTCCAGACTCTGTGTAGTCAAGACCTCGTCCTCGTTCTCTGCATAGCGCCAACAGTTTTATACGTATTGTCCGTTCGAGCTACCTTGGGTTCCGAGGCCTCTTGCCAGCAATACTCTGTTGTCTCTTTGCTTTTATAAAGTAAATAGTAACGTAATTTGCAGCGTTTTGCTGCACTGCTGTTGTGCACCTTCTGTGTTTTGTCTTTGCTTGAGGACATCATGTAGTGCATGCTAGCTAGTAGATAGTTGTTCCCTACACCAGACCCGCAGCACTCGCTGCCTCAGGGGTAATCCCTGTGGTAGTGGGGCCCAGTAGTCTGGTGTGTCATTTGGGCACCTCTTTTTCTCGAACTACTCTTTTCTTCCATATTTTCCGCGACCTCTTGGGCCTACGGTTGTCTCATATTTCTGAGCAACGGTATTCGCTTGGGAGGTGGGTTCTGACTACACCACCCCTCGCATTAGGCAGGTTCGGTGGTGGGAAAGTTCCTTCCGCACTAGCTCCGATCCCCTAGCTGGTACTGGAGTACGCCGCCAGGCTACCACTAGGGAGGGTTGAGTAAGGTTACTTTTATTTTTCCCTAAATTATTGTCCTTATTTTAGGGGGTTGATACAATAGTTAAGGGAGTTAGGAGAGGGTGTGTGGAGAGGGCTCGGACCTAGTCCGATGTCCCGAATGGCTGATCCCTCGACTAGCCTTCCTCCTCCTCAAGGAGGGAGGCTGACGACCAATGACCATCCTAAGACCACGGCAGACAATATTGGAACCCCTACGGCTGACAGACCAAGGCGACCTGATATAGATATTCCTTCCCTGAATGCTCGATATGTGAATGTACGTTGTGTTGATGCTTCTCAATCTCTGAAGACTGTTAACCCATTTATCATCAAAAAGGTCCTTGATGGTCAGGTGGGTGGCAGTCTGGAATTTGCTAAGAAATTGCGAGATGGTAGTCTCCTGGTTAAAGTGCTCAACTCTTCCCAGGTTAAGGATTTACTTAAACTGACGCAGATTCATACTTTCAAGGTGAAAACCACCATTCCAGTTGGGCCAAATACTTGTAAGGGCGTCATATTCCATAGGGATTTGGCTGACCTGGATGATGCAGACATACTTGACGGGATGAAGGACCAGGGCGTAGTGGAAGTACAAAGTATGACCAGGATGAGAGAGAACAAGAGAGAGAAATTTGGCCTAGTTTTCATGACTTTTGCTGCTGCTCAGATACCGGATACAGTTAAAATTGGATACGAAATTGTTCACGTTAGACCTTATATTCAGAAACCCATGCGTTGTTTCAGGTGCCAAAAATTCGGACATACAGCATTGAGGTGTTTCACTAGAAATTCAGGAGAATTCATATGTGGTAAATGTGCCGGAAGTCACGAGACGAATTTATGTACAGAGACAGTGTTCAAGTGTGCCAATTGTGGCGGCCCCCACCAGGCAGGTGCAGGTATCTGCAGAAGTCTGATTGTGGAGACCGAAACAATGGCATACATGAAGGCTCATGATGTCAGTTATGGTGAGGCAAAGAGGAAGGTGGAGGGGGTTACCCAGGTTCCCACCGTATCCTACGCCGGAGCTGTAGCTGGCTCATCTAATGCTCCTGCAGTAAATGACCTCTTGGAACTTCTTAAGGCCAAAGAAAAAGAAAACAAAGCATTAAATGATAAAGTAAATAGTTTGGAAAGTACAGTAATTGAACTGAAAGAATTAGTTGCACAACTTGTTGAATCAAACCAACAACAGAAACAGAAACCCCACAAGGCAAAGGAAACCGAAAAAAATAAACAATCTCAATCTCATGTTCTCGCTCAGGTGACTCCTACGAAGCATGTATCCGGGACTCAGACAGCTCGTCGTGCGTCGAGCTGCTCGAGGTCTGGATCTGTGACTCGTGGAGAGGCACAGGCGATGGAGACTATCATCTCCAAACCATCCCGTGGGAGGTCCCCGGGAAGTGCTGAGGAAGAGGAGGGTACTCCTTCCCAGCACAAAAAGGTTCGCCAGGACGAACACGGCCCTCCAAAACACCGTAAACCACGATAATCTTCGCGCTGACCATAGTACAATGGAACTGTCGAAGTCTTAGAAGTAGATTAAATGAACTTAAACTTTTGGCCTGTACTTACGCTGCCGATATTATTGCCCTTCAGGAAACTCATCTGGATAACCGGGTTGAAGACGAGGTTATCCAGCTTCGGAACTACGAGTTAATTAGGAAGGATCGAAACGGGAGGGGGGGAGGTGGGGTAGCTCTCTACATCCGCCGTTCCCTCCCTTTCACTGAGGTGCCATCTAATTTCCCTCTGGAGTCTGTCGCCTGCAGAGTGAAATTCGGTGGTACCTACCTGACTGTCTGTTCTGTCTACTGTCCTCCTGATACAGTAACTTATGATGATGTTTTTGATCTGCAGGACAGTCTGCCCTGTAGAAAATTAATTGTAGGTGATTTTAATGCACATCATACGTTATGGGGTTCCCTGCGGGATGACAGGAAGGGGGAACAGATGGCTAGGCTTATCAGTAATTCTGGTTTGGTTCTTCTGAACGACGGTAGTCCGACGAGAGTTGATGATAATACCGGTAATTTTAGCGTCCTTGACCTATCTCTGGTCTCCCCATCAATTGCCACTTCTTGCCAGTGGCTACCTATTGATGACTCATTGGGAAGTGACCATTTTCCTATTTTGATTAAATATAACAGCGACACTGTTAAAGAGCCTTCAGCACCTAAATTTAACGTAAAAAAAGCAGACTGGGTGTCCTTCACAAAGAGTCTCAATATTGAAATTGTTGGGGAAACCATTGATGATAAAGTAAATAACATTAAAGATAGTATTCTCAAAGCCGCAACGGCAACAATTCCTAAGACTTCGATAGATAGCGCAAAGCATAGAGTTCCTTGGTGGACGCCAGATTGCCGCATGGCACTGTGTGAGAGAAATAGGGCTTACAGGCTTTTCAAAACTCATATCAGTGATGAGAATTTTCGCAAGTATAAACTTGCGAGAGCTAGGGCTCGTAGAACCATCAAACAAGCCAAACGAGACTCCTGGCGAAGCTTTGTCTCTAATATAAACTCTGAAACATCTATCTCTAAAGTCTGGTCCACTGTTAAAAAGTTAAATAAAAAGAAAATTTCAATTAAAATCACCAACATCAATCATAATAACGTCAATTTTGACGAGCCTAGAGACATTGCTAACGCCCTCGCCAGGCAGTTCTCTTTTGCTAGCAGCTCTGACAATTACCATCCAGCTTTCTTGCCTCTCAAGGAAGCATCAGAGCTGCAGCATATTAACTTTGCCACAGGAGATGAATTGGATTACAATTGTGATCTTACAATGCAAGAGCTTGTTCAAGCCCTAGGAGCCTGTAGTGGGACATCCCCGGGACCCGATGAGATTCGGTATGAGATGATTAAGCATCTTGATCATGATTCCATGATCAAGATGCTGCAAGTGTTTAATGAAATTTGGAGGGGTCATGCTTTTCCAAATTCATGGCACTTTGCACATATCATTCCCATACCGAAAGGAGGGGGGGACCCCAGATCGACTTCATCGTATCGCCCTATTGCTCTCACAAGTTGTTTATGCAAGGTCATGGAACGAATTGTTAATCGTAGGCTATTGCATTTTTTAAATTCCAGGAACTTGCTGGTTGACGAGCAGTGTGGCTTCCGCAAAGGTCGCCAGACGCTCGATCAATTAGTAAGCCTGGAATCTCACATTCAAGAGGCATTTGCCAAAAAACAGTTTTTAGTTGCAGTATTTTTAGACATTGAAAAAGCCTACGACATGACCTGGCGACATGGCCTCCTCAGGAAACTACATGCGATGGGATTACGCGGTAATCTGCCCTTTTTTGTTAAGAACTTCATGTCTGACAGAACTTTCTCTGTCAAGCTTTTTTCGGATACAGTCACTTTCTCGGACACTTTTGTCCAGGCAAACGGGGTCCCCCAGGGAAGTGTTCTGTCTCCGACCTTATTTCTATGTATGATTAATGACATTCTACCAGCTCCTCCTCGAAATCTTAAATACTCACTGTATGCTGATGACTGTGTCATATGGCACTCCAGCCATAGTGCACAGTTTTCGGCAACTCGAATTCAATCGGCACTGGATTCGATCCATAATTGGGGCCTCCAGTGGGGTTTTAAGTTTTCAATTAGAAAAAGTGTAGGGGTTATTTTCACTCATAGGAAAAAACCCGTCGTCCGGTTGACCATGGGTGGAAACCCCCTACCTATTCAAAATTCAACTAGATTTCTTGGACTGATTTTTGACAGTCGACTGACATGGACTTGCCATGTCAGTCAGTTAAAAACTAAATGTTTAAAAGCACTCAATTTACTTAAATGCATTTCTGGTACAAAATGGGGAGCAGATAGGAAGTCTTTGTTAATGCTATATAAATCCCTGATCAGATCTAGAGTAGATTATGGGTCCATAGTGTATGGTTCGGCATCTGAGTCTGTGTTGAAAGGTTTGGATGTTGTGCAGAATGCTTGTTTGCGTGTGTGTCTTGGAGCCCTACGTTGCACTCGAATCGAGCGTCTAGAGGTGGAGTCACAAGTGCCTCCCCTCCGTCTAAGACGAGACCAACTAATGTTAACATACTTTGCTAAGAAAGCCAGGGTGCCGAGTCATCCTCCCGGTAATGCCTTGCTGCGGCAACCGCACCCGGGGGGCCATGGCGTTAGGCCCCTGGCAGAGGGACCGAGTTATCCGTCCGGGAACCCCTGCGCCCTAGGGGGCACTGGCGTTAGGCCAAGGGACACCAGGCCCGCTGTTTGTATTCCCGGGGAGCCGAGTCATCCTCCCGGTGGTGCCTTTTTGCGCCTGCAGCCGGGGGGCCATGGCGATAGGCCCCTGGAAGGGCCAAGTTATCCGCCTAGGGGACGCACGGCCCCGGAGGGCACTGGCGTTAGGTCCCTCAGAGCAAGACTCCACGACCTCGTAGAGTGCGTCGGTATAGACTTATCAACAATCGATTCCCTGGTTATAGTAAATATTGCACCTTGGGTAATACCCCCATTTAGTTGTGTGGAATCCTGGTTACCGGGGGTTAAATCCCAGGTGCCGGAGGTGGAGGTACACCAGAGGTTTCGTGAGATAATTGTTAAACATCTTTCTTATTTCCAACTGTATACCGACGGGTCCAAGACGGATGAATGTGTGGGTGCGGGTGTATGGTCGCATGAATGTCAGTTAAGATTCAGACTGCCGAATCATACATCTATTTTTCTTGCTGAATTATTTGCTATAGATAAAGCTTTGGATTTTGCCCTATCGACGACCCACGATAGGATAGTCATATTTACTGATTCATTAAGTTCACTTAAAGCTATTAAATCTTTGAATACAACTAACAATGAAATACAGGGTAATATCATTAGTAAGCTATTTAGTGCCAATAAATTGATCAAGTTAATATGGGTACCATCACATTATGGTATCTATGGTAATGAACAAGCTGATAAATTAGCAGGGTCAACTGTTGATCTGGACCTTAGCATAGTCCGTACGGATCTCAGGTGTTTTGTCTCTCTCATAAAATCTAAAATTCATCTCCTGTGGCAAAGGCAGTGGACCAGACTAGACATCAGAAATAAGTTCAAAACAGTTATTGAACCCTGGGCTACGTCGTCATGGCGTAGCCGGAGGGATGAAGTGGTGTTGGCTCGACTCAGGGTCAACTCCACATGGCTAACCCACTTAGAACCATATGTTCACAAAACGTTTCCTCCTGAATGCGAAGCATGCAATTCAGTAATGTCCATCAAACATCTACTCATTTTCTGTACCAAATTTGATGGACAGAGAAGAAAAATTAAACAATATTTCCAACTCAAACGTAAAGCATTTACCATCGAAAATGTTTTATCAGATGATAAGAATATTATAAACAAACTGCTAAGTTTTCTGAGGGAGACAAGACTTTATGACCTTATATAAATTGATAGAATAAAATGGATTAGACTGGCTTAATGACCTTTGACTATATGTCGCTGGTTGATAGCCATAAATCCAACAAGTGAGTGAAGAAGGCACATTATGCGTCCAGACTCTGTGTAGTCAAGACCTCGTCCTCGTTCTCTGCATAGCGCCAACAGTTTTATACGTATTGTCCGTTCGAGCTACCTTGGGTTCCGAGGCCTCTTGCCAGCAATACTCTGTTGTCTCTTTGCTTTTGTAAAGTAAATAGTAAAGTAATTTGCAGCGTTTTGCTGCACTGCTGTTGTGCACCTTCTGTGTTTTGTCTTTGCTTGAGGACATCATGTAGTGCATGCTAGCTAGTAGATAGTTGTTCCCTACACCAGACCCGCAGCACTCGCTGCCTCAGGGGTAATCCCTGTGGTAGTGGGGCCCAGTAGTCTGGTGTGTCATTTGGGCACCTCTTTTTCTCGAACTACTCTTTTTCTTCCATATTTTCCGCGACCTCTTGGGCCTACGGTTGTCTCATATTTCTGAGCAACGGTATTCGCTTGGGAGGTGGGTTCTGACTACACCACCCCTCGCATTAGGCAGGTTCGGTGGTGGGAAAGTTCCTTCCGCACTAGCTCCGATCCCCTAGCTGGTACTGGAGTACGCCGCCAGGCTACCACTAGGGAGGGTTGAGTGAGGTTACTTTTATTTTTTCCCTAAATTATTGTCCTTATTTTAGGGGGTTGATACAATAGTTAAGGGAGTTAGGAGAGGGTGAGTGGAGAGGGCTCGGACCTAGTCCGATGTCCCGAATGGCTGATCCCTCGACTAGCCTTCCTCCTCCTCAAGGAGGGAGGCTGACGACCAATGACCATCCTAAGACTAAGGCAGACAATATTGGAACCCCTACGGCTGACAGACCAAGGCGACAAGATATAGATATTCCTTCCCTGAATGCTCGTTATGTGAATGTACGTTGTGTTGATGAATCTCAATCTCTGAAGACTGTTAACCCATTTATCATCAAAAAGGTCCTTGATGGTCAGGTGGGTGGCAGTCTGGAATTTGCTAAGAAATTGCGAGATGGTAGTCTCCTGGTTAAAGTGCTCAACTCTTCCCAGGTTAAGGATTTACTTAAACTGACGCAGATTCATTCTTTCAAGGTGAAAACCACCATTCCAGTTGGGCCAAATACTTGTAAGGGCGTCATATTCCATAGGGATTTGGCTGACCTGGATGATGCAGACATTCTTGACGGAATGAAGGACCAGGGCGTAGTGGAAGTGCAAAGTATGACCAGGATGAGAGAGAACAAGAGAGAGAAATTTGGCCTAGTTTTCATGACTTTTGCTGCTGCTCAGATACCTGACACTGTTAAGATTGGATACGAAATTGTTCACGTTAGACCTTATATTCAGAAACCCATGCGTTGTTTCAGGTGCCAAAAATTCGGACATACAGCATTGAGGTGTTTCACTAGAAATTCAGGTGAATTCATATGTGGTAAATGTGCCGGAAGTCACGAGACGAATTTATGTTCAGAGACAGTGTTCAAGTGTGCCAATTGTGGCGGCCCCCACCAGGCAGGTGCAGGTATCTGCAGAAGTCTGATTGTGGAGACCGAAACAATGGCATACATGAAGGCTCATGATGTCAGTTATGGTGAGGCAAAGAGGAAGGTGGAGGGGGTTACCCAGGTTCCCACCGTATCCTACGCCGGAGCTGTAGCTGGCTCATCTAATGCTCCTGCAGTAAATGACCTCTTGGAACTTCTGAAGGCTAAAGAAAAAGAAAATGAAGCATTAACTGATAAAGTAAATAGTTTGGAAACTACAGTAGTTGAACTAAAAGAATTAGTTGCACAACTTGTTGAATCAACCAAACAACTGAAAATGAAACCCCACAAGGCAAATGAAACCGTAAAAGATAAACAATCTCAATCTCATGTTCTCGCTCAGGTGACTCCCACGAAGCATGTATCTGGGACTCAGACAGCTCGTCGTGCGTCGAGCTGCTCGAGGTCTGGATCTGTGACTCGTGGAGAGGCACAGGCAATGGAGACTATCATCTCCAAACCATCCCGTGGGAGGTCCCCGGGAAGTGCTGAGGAAGAGGAGGGTACTCCTTCCCAGCACAAAAAGGTTCGCCAGGACGAACACGGCCCTCCAAAACACCGTAAACCACGATAATCTTCGCGCTGACCATAGTACAATGGAACTGTCGAAGTCTTAGAAGTAGATTAAATGAACTTAAACTTTTGGCCTGTACTTACGCTGCCGATATTATTGCCCTTCAGGAAACTCATCTGGATAACCGGGTTGAAGACGAGGTTATCCAGCTTCGGAACTACGAGTTAATTAGGAAGGATCGAAACGGGAGGGGGGGAGGTGGGGTAGCTCTCTACATCCGCCGTTCCCTCCCTTTCACTGAGGTGCCATCTAATTTCCCTCTGGAGTCTGTCGCCTGCAGAGTGAAATTCGGTGGTACCTACCTGACTGTCTGTTCTGTCTACTGTCCTCCTGATACAGTAACTTATGATGATGTTTTTGATCTGCAGGACAGTCTGCCCTGTAGAAAATTAATTGTAGGTGATTTTAATGCACATCATACGTTATGGGGTTCCCTGCGGGATGACAGGAAGGGGGAACAGATGGCTAGGCTTATCAGTAATTCCGGTTTGATTCTTTTGAACGACGGTAGTCCGACGAGAGTTGATGATAATACCGGTAATTTTAGCGTCCTTGACCTATCTCTGGTCTCCCCATCAATTGCCACTTCTTGCCAGTGGCTACCTATTGATGACTCATTGGGAAGTGACCATTTTCCTATTTTGATTAAATATAACAGCGACACTGTTAAAGAGCCTTCAGCACCTAAATTTAACGTAAAAAAAGCAGACTGGGTGTCCTTCACAAAGAGTCTCAATATTGAAATTGTTGGGGAAACCATTGATGATAAAGTAAATAACATTAAAGATAGTATTCTCAAAGCCGCAACGGCAACAATTCCTAAGACTTCGATAGATAGCGCAAAGCATAGAGTTCCTTGGTGGACGCCAGATTGCCGCATAGCACTGTGTGAGAGAAATAGGGCTTACAGGCTTTTCAAAACTCATATCAGTGATGAGAATTTTCGCAAGTATAAACTTGCGAGAGCTAGGGCTCGTCGAACCATCAAACAAGCCAAACGAGACTCCTGGCGAAGCTTTGTCTCTACCATAAACTCTGAAACATCTATATCTAAAGTCTGGTCCACTGTTAAAAAGTTAAATAAAAAGAAAATTTCAATTAAAATAACTAACATCAATCATAATAACGTCAATTTTGACGAGCCTAGAGACATTGCTAACGCCCTCGCCAGGCAGTTCTCTTTTGCTAGCAGCTCTGACAATTACCATCCAGCTTTCTTGCCTCTCAAGGAAGCATCAGAGCTGCAGCATATTAACTTTGCCACAGGAGATGAATTGGATTACAACTGTGATCTTACAATGCAGGAGCTTGTTCAAGCCCTAGGAGCCTGTAGTGGGACATCCCCAGGACCCGATGAGATTCGGTATGAGATGATTAAGCATCTTGATCATGATTCCATGATCAAGATGCTGCAAGTGTTTAATGAAATTTGGAGGGGTCATGCCTTTCCAAATTCATGGCACTTTGCACATATCATTCCCATACCGAAAGGAGGGGGGGACCCCAGATCGACTTCATCGTATCGCCCTATTGCTCTCACAAGTTGTTTATGCAAGGTCATGGAAAGAATTGTTAATCGTAGGCTATTGCATTTTTTAAATTCCAGGAACTTGCTGGTTGACGAGCAGTGTGGCTTCCGCAAAGGTCGCCAGACGCTCGATCAATTAGTAAGCCTGGAATCTCACATTCAAGAGGCATTTGCCAAAAAACAGTTTTTAGTTGCAGTATTTTTAGATATAGAAAAAGCCTACGACATGACCTGGCGACATGGCCTCCTCAGGAAACTACATGCGATGGGATTACGCGGTAATCTGCCCTTTTTTGTTAAGAACTTCATGTCTGACAGAACTTTCTCTGTCAAGCTTTTTTCGGATACAGTCACTTTCTCGGACACTTTTGTCCAGGCAAACGGGGTCCCCCAGGGAAGTGTTCTGTCTCCGACCTTATTTCTATGTATGATTAATGACATTCTACCAGCTCCTCCTCGAAATCTTAAATACTCACTGTATGCTGATGACTGTGTCATATGGCACTCCAGCCATAGTGCACAGTTTTCGGCAACTCGAATTCAATCGGCACTGGATTCGATCCATAATTGGGGCCTCCAGTGGGGTTTTAAGTTTTCAATTAGAAAAAGTGTAGGGGTTATTTTCACTCATAGGAAAAAACCCGTCGTCCGGTTGACCATGGGTGGAAACCCCCTACCTATTCAAAATTCAACTAGATTTCTTGGACTGATTTTTGACAGTCGACTGACATGGACTTGCCATGTCAGTCAGTTAAAAACTAAATGTTTAAAAGCACTCAATTTACTTAAATGCATTTCTGGTACCAAATGGGGAGCAGATAGGAAGTCTTTGTTAATGCTATATAAATCCCTGATCAGATCTAGAGTAGATTATGGGTCCATAGTGTATGGTTCGGCATCTGAATCTGTGTTGAAAGGTGTGGATGTTGTGCAGAATGCTTGTTTGCGTGTGTGTCTTGGAGCCCTACGTTGCACTCGAATCGAGCGTCTAGAGGTGGAGTCACAAGTGCCTCCCCTCCGTCTAAGACGAGACCAACTAATGTTAACATACTTTGCTAAGAAAGCCAGGGTGCCGAGTCATCCTCCCGGTAATGCCTTGCTGCGGCAACCGCACCCGGGGGGCCATGGCGTTAGGCCCCTGGCAGAGGGACCGAGTTATCCGTCCGGGAACCCCTGCGACCTAGGGGGCACTGGCGTTAGGCCAAGGGACACCAGGCCCGCTGTTTGTATTCCCGGGGAGCCGAGTCATCCTCCCGGTGGTGCCTTTTTGCGCCCGCAGCCGGGGGGCCATGGCGATAGGCCCCTGGAAGGGCCAAGTTATCCGCCTAGGGGACGCACGGCCCCGGAGGGCACTGGCGTTAGGTCCCTCAGAGCAAGACTCCACGACCTCGTAGAGTGTGTCGGTATAGACTTATCAACAATCGATTCCCTGGTTATAGTAAATATTGCACCTTGGGTAATACCCCCTTTTAGTTGTGTGGAATCCTGGTTACCAGGGGTTAAATCCCAGGTGCCGGAGGTGGAGGTACACCAGAGGTTTCGTGAGATAATTGTCAAACATCTTTCTTATTTCCATCTTTATACCGACGGGTCCAAGACGGATGAATGTGTGGGTGCGGGTGTATGGTCGCATGAATGTCAGTTAAGATTCAGACTGCCGATTCATACATCTATTTTTCTTGCTGAATTATTTGCTATAGATAAAGCTTTGGATTTTGCCCTATCGACGACCCACGATAGGATAGTCATATTTACTGATTCATTAAGTTCACTTAAAGCTA
Source organism: Petrolisthes manimaculis (assembly GCA_034508575.1). NCBI lineage: Eukaryota > Metazoa > Arthropoda > Malacostraca > Decapoda > Porcellanidae > Petrolisthes > Petrolisthes manimaculis. The sequence goes on from JAWZYT010000264.1 coordinate 429,511, forward strand.
TTAAATCTTTGAATACAACTAACAATGAAATACAGGGTAATATCATTAGTAAGCTATTTAGTGCCAATAAATTGATCAAGTTAATATGGGTACCATCACATTATGGTATCTATGGTAATGAACAGGCTGATAAATTAGCAGGGTCAACTGTTGATCTGGACCTTAGCATAGTCCGTACGGATCTCAGGTGTTTTGTCTCTCTCATAAAATCTAAAATTCATCTCCTGTGGCAAAGGCAGTGGACCAGACTAGACATCAATAACAAGTTTAAAGCAGTTATTGAACCCTGGGCTACGTCATCATGGCGTAGCCGGAGGGATGAAGTGGTGGTGGCCCGTCTTAGGGTCAACTCAACATGGGTAACTCACCTTGAACCCTACATCAATAAAACTTTTCCTCCTGAGTGCCCAACATGCACATCAGTGATGTCAATAGCACATCTGCTAATTCACTGCACCAAATTTAATGATCAGAGGGTTAGGTTAAAACAGTATTTTCAATTTAAGAAAATACCTTTTACCATCAACAATGTATTATCAGATGATAAGAATATTATAAACAAACTGCTAAGTTTTCTGAGGGAGACAAAACTTTATGACCTTATATAAATTGACAGAATAAAATGGATTAGACTGGCTTAATGACCTTTGACTATATGTCGCTGGTTGATAGCCATAAATCCAACAAGTGAAGTGAAGTGAAGAAGGCACATTATGCGTCCAGACTCTGTGTAGTCAAGACCTCGTCCTCGTTCTCTGCATAGCGCCAACAGTTTTATACGTATTGTCCGTTCGAGCTACCTTGGGTTCCGAGGCCTCTTGCCAGCAATACTCTGTTGTCTCTTTGCTTTTGTAAAGTAAATAGTAAAGTAATTTGCAGCGTTTTGCTGCACTGCTGTTGTGCACCTTCTGTGTTTTGTCTTTGCTTGAGGACATCATGTAGTGCATGCTAGCTAGTAGATAGTTGTTCCCTACACCAGACCCGCAGCACTCGCTGCCTCAGGGGTAATCCCTGTGGTAGTGGGGCCCAGTAGTCTGGTGTGTCATTTGGGCACCTCTTTTTCTCGAACTACTCTTTTTCTTCCATATTTTCCGCGACCTCTTGGGCCTACGGTTGTCTCATATTTCTGAGCAACGGTATTCGCTTGGGAGGTGGGTTCTGACTACACCACCCCTCGCATTAGGCAGGTTCGGTGGTGGGAAAGTTCCTTCCGCACTAGCTCCGATCCCCTAGCTGGTACTGGAGTACGCCGCCAGGCTACCACTAGGGAGGGTTGAGTGAGGTTACTTTTATTTTTTCCCTAAATTATTGTCCTTATTTTAGGGGGTTGATACAATAGTTAAGGGAGTTAGGAGAGGGTGAGTGGAGAGGGCTCGGACCTAGTCCGATGTCCCGAATGGCTGATCCCTCGACTAGCCTTCCTCCTCCTCAAGGAGGGAGGCTGACGACCAATGACCATCCTAAGACTAAGGCAGACAATATTGGAACCCCTACGGCTGACAGACCAAGGCGACAAGATATAGATATTCCTTCCCTGAATGCTCGTTATGTGAATGTACGTTGTGTTGATGAATCTCAATCTCTGAAGACTGTTAACCCATTTATCATCAAAAAGGTCCTTGATGGTCAGGTGGGTGGCAGTCTGGAATTTGCTAAGAAATTGCGAGATGGTAGTCTCCTGGTTAAAGTGCTCAACTCTTCCCAGGTTAAGGATTTACTTAAACTGACGCAGATTCATACTTTCAAGGTGAAAACCACCATTCCAGTTGGGCCAAATACTTGTAAGGGCGTCATATTCCATAGGGATTTGGCTGACCTGGATGATGCAGACATTCTTGACGGAATGAAGGACCAGGGCGTAGTGGAAGTGCAAAGTATGACCAGGATGAGAGAGAACAAGAGAGAGAAATTTGGCCTAGTTTTCATGACTTTTGCTGCTGCTCAGATACCTGACACTGTTAAGATTGGATACGAAATTGTTCACGTTAGACCTTATATTCAGAAACCCATGCGTTGTTTCAGGTGCCAAAAATTCGGACATACAGCATTGAGGTGTTTCACTAGAAATTCAGGTGAATTCATATGTGGTAAATGTGCCGGAAGTCACGAGACGAATTTATGTTCAGAGACAGTGTTCAAGTGTGCCAATTGTGGCGGCCCCCACCAGGCAGGTGCAGGTATCTGCAGAAGTCTGATTGTGGAGACCGAAACAATGGCATACATGAAGGCTCATGATGTCAGTTATGGTGAGGCAAAGAGGAAGGTGGAGGGGGTTACCCAGGTTCCCACCGTATCCTACGCCGGAGCTGTAGCTGGCTCATCTAATGCTCCTGCAGTAAATGACCTCTTGGAACTTCTGAAGGCTAAAGAAAAAGAAAATGAAGCATTAACTGATAAAGTAAATAGTTTGGAAACTACAGTAGTTGAACTAAAAGAATTAGTTGCACAACTTGTTGAATCAACCAAACAACTGAAAATGAAACCCCACAAGGCAAATGAAACCGTAAAAGATAAACAATCTCAATCTCATGTTCTCGCTCAGGTGACTCCCACGAAGCATGTATCTGGGACTCAGACAGCTCGTCGTGCGTCGAGCTGCTCGAGGTCTGGATCTGTGACTCGTGGAGAGGCACAGGCAATGGAGACTATCATCTCCAAACCATCCCGTGGGAGGTCCCCGGGAAGTGCTGAGGAAGAGGAGGGTACTCCTTCCCAGCACAAAAAGGTTCGCCAGGACGAACACGGCCCTCCAAAACACCGTAAACCACGATAATCTTCGCGCTGACCATAGTACAATGGAACTGTCGAAGTCTTAGAAGTAGATTAAATGAACTTAAACTTTTGGCCTGTACTTACGCTGCCGATATTATTGCCCTTCAGGAAACTCATCTGGATAACCGGGTTGAAGACGAGGTTATCCAGCTTCGGAACTACGAGTTAATTAGGAAGGATCGAAACGGGAGGGGGGGAGGTGGGGTAGCTCTCTACATCCGCCGTTCCCTCCCTTTCACTGAGGTGCCATCTAATTTCCCTCTGGAGTCTGTCGCCTGCAGAGTGAAATTCGGTGGTACCTACCTGACTGTCTGTTCTGTCTACTGTCCTCCTGATACAGTAACTTATGATGATGTTTTTGATCTGCAGGACAGTCTGCCCTGTAGAAAATTAATTGTAGGTGATTTTAATGCACATCATACGTTATGGGGTTCCCTGCGGGATGACAGGAAGGGGGAACAGATGGCTAGGCTTATCAGTAATTCCGGTTTGATTCTTTTGAACGACGGTAGTCCGACGAGAGTTGATGATAATACCGGTAATTTTAGCGTCCTTGACCTATCTCTGGTCTCCCCATCAATTGCCACTTCTTGCCAGTGGCTACCTATTGATGACTCATTGGGAAGTGACCATTTTCCTATTTTGATTAAATATAACAGCGACACTGTTAAAGAGCCTTCAGCACCTAAATTTAACGTAAAAAAAGCAGACTGGGTGTCCTTCACAAAGAGTCTCAATATTGAAATTGTTGGGGAAACCATTGATGATAAAGTAAATAACATTAAAGATAGTATTCTCAAAGCCGCAACGGCAACAATTCCTAAGACTTCGATAGATAGCGCAAAGCATAGAGTTCCTTGGTGGACGCCAGATTGCCGCATAGCACTATGTGAGAGAAATAGGGCTTACAGGCTTTTCAAAACTCATATCAGTGATGAGAATTTTCGCAAGTATAAACTTGCGAGAGCTAGGGCTCGTCGAACCATCAAACAAGCCAAACGAGACTCCTGGCGAAGCTTTGTCTCTACCATAAACTCTGAAACATCTATATCTAAAGTCTGGTCCACTGTTAAAAAGTTAAATAAAAAGAAAATTTCAATTAAAATAACTAACATCAATCATAATAACGTCAATTTTGACGAGCCTAGAGACATTGCTAACGCCCTCGCCAGGCAGTTCTCTTTTGCTAGCAGCTCTGACAATTACCATCCAGCTTTCTTGCCTCTCAAGGAAGCATCAGAGCTGCAGCATATTAACTTTGCCACAGGAGATGAATTGGATTACAACTGTGATCTTACAATGCAGGAGCTTGTTCAAGCCCTAGGAGCCTGTAGTGGGACATCCCCAGGACCCGATGAGATTCGGTATGAGATGATTAAGCATCTTGATCATGATTCCATGATCAAGATGCTGCAAGTGTTTAATGAAATTTGGAGGGGTCATGCCTTTCCAAATTCATGGCACTTTGCACATATCATTCCCATACCGAAAGGAGGGGGGGACCCCAGATCGACTTCATCGTATCGCCCTATTGCTCTCACAAGTTGTTTATGCAAGGTCATGGAAAGAATTGTTAATCGTAGGCTATTGCATTTTTTAAATTCCAGGAACTTGCTGGTTGACGAGCAGTGTGGCTTCCGCAAAGGTCGCCAGACGCTCGATCAATTAGTAAGCCTGGAATCTCACATTCAAGAGGCATTTGCCAAAAAACAGTTTTTAGTTGCAGTATTTTTAGATATAGAAAAAGCCTACGACATGACCTGGCGACATGGCCTCCTCAGGAAACTACATGCGATGGGATTACGCGGTAATCTGCCCTTTTTTGTTAAGAACTTCATGTCTGACAGAACTTTCTCTGTCAAGCTTTTTTCGGATACAGTCACTTTCTCGGACACTTTTGTCCAGGCAAACGGGGTCCCCCAGGGAAGTGTTCTGTCTCCGACCTTATTTCTATGTATGATTAATGACATTCTACCAGCTCCTCCTCGAAATCTTAAATACTCACTGTATGCTGATGACTGTGCAATATGGCACTCCAGCCATAGTGCACAGTTTTCGGCAACTCGAATTCAATCGGCACTGGATTCGATCCATAATTGGGGCCTCCAGTGGGGTTTTAAGTTTTCAATTAGAAAAAGTGTAGGGGTTATTTTCACTCATAGGAAAAAACCCGTCGTCCGGTTGACCATGGGTGGAAACCCCCTACCTATTCAAAATTCAACTAGATTTCTTGGACTGATTTTTGACAGTCGACTGACATGGACTTGCCATGTCAGTCAGTTAAAAACTAAATGTTTAAAAGCACTCAATTTACTTAAATGCATTTCTGGTACCAAATGGGGAGCAGATAGGAAGTCTTTGTTAATGCTATATAAATCCCTGATCAGATCTAGAGTAGATTATGGGTCCATAGTGTATGGTTCGGCATCTGAATCTGTGTTGAAAGGTGTGGATGTTGTGCAGAATGCTTGTTTGCGTGTGTGTCTTGGAGCCCTACGTTGCACTCGAATCGAGCGTCTAGAGGTGGAGTCACAAGTGCCTCCCCTCCGTCTAAGACGAGACCAACTAATGTTAACATACTTTGCTAAGAAAGCCAGGGTGCCGAGTCATCCTCCCGGTAATGCCTTGCTGCGGCAACCGCACCCGGGGGGCCATGGCGTTAGGCCCCTGGCAGAGGGACCGAGTTATCCGTCCGGGAACCCCTGCGACCTAGGGGGCACTGGCGTTAGGCCAAGGGACACCAGGCCCGCTGTTTGTATTCCCGGGGAGCCGAGTCATCCTCCCGGTGGTGCCTTTTTGCGCCCGCAGCCGGGGGGCCATGGCGATAGGCCCCTGGAAGGGCCAAGTTATCCGCCTAGGGGACGCACGGCCCCGGAGGGCACTGGCGTTAGGTCCCTCAGAGCAAGACTCCACGACCTCGTAGAGTGTGTCGGTATAGACTTATCAACAATCGATTCCCTGGTTATAGTAAATATTGCACCTTGGGTAATACCCCCTTTTAGTTGTGTGGAATCCTGGTTACCAGGGGTTAAATCCCAGGTGCCGGAGGTGGAGGTACACCAGAGGTTTCGTGAGATAATTGTCAAACATCTTTCTTATTTCCATCTTTATACCGACGGGTCCAAGACGGATGAATGTGTGGGTGCGGGTGTATGGTCGCATGAATGTCAGTTAAGATTCAGACTGCCGATTCATACATCTATTTTTCTTGCTGAATTATTTGCTATAGATAAAGCTTTGGATTTTGCCCTATCGACGACCCACGATAGGATAGTCATATTTACTGATTCATTAAGTTCACTTAAAGCTATTAAATCTTTGAATACAACTAACAATGAAATACAGGGTAATATCATTAGTAAGCTATTTAGTGCCAATAAATTGATCAAGTTAATATGGGTACCATCACATTATGGTATCTATGGTAATGAACAGGCTGATAAATTAGCAGGGTCAACTGTTGATCTGGACCTTAGCATAGTCCGTACGGATCTCAGGTGTTTTGTCTCTCTCATAAAATCTAAAATTCATCTCCTGTGGCAAAGGCAGTGGACCAGACTAGACATCAATAACAAGTTTAAAGCAGTTATTGAACCCTGGGCTACGTCATCATGGCGTAGCCGGAGGGATGAAGTGGTGGTGGCCCGTCTTAGGGTCAACTCAACATGGGTAACTCACCTTGAACCCTACATCAATAAAACTTTTCCTCCTGAGTGCCCAACATGCACATCAGTGATGTCAATAGCACATCTGCTAATTCACTGCACCAAATTTAATGATCAGAGGGTTAGGTTAAAACAGTATTTTCAATTTAAGAAAATACCTTTTACCATCAACAATGTATTATCAGATGATAAGAATATTATAAACAAACTGCTAAGTTTTCTGAGGGAGACAAAACTTTATGACCTTATATAAATTGACAGAATAAAATGGATTAGACTGGCTTAATGACCTTTGACTATATGTCGCTGGTTGATAGCCATAAATCCAACAAGTGAAGTGAAGAAGGCACATTATGCGTCCAGACTCTGTGTAGTCAAGACCTCGTCCTCGTTCTCTGCATAGCGCCAACAGTTTTATACTTATTGTCCGTTCGAGCTACCTTGGGTTCCGAGGCCTCTTGCCAGCAATACTCTGTTGTCTCTTTGCTTTTGTAAAGTAAATAGTAAAGTAATTTGCAGCGTTTTGCTGCACTGCTGTTGTGCACCTTCTGTGTTTTGTCTTTGCTTGAGGACATCATGTAGTGCATGCTAGCTAGTAGATAGTTGTTCCCTACACCAGACCCGCAGCACTCGCTGCCTCAGGGGTAATCCCTGTGGTAGTGGGGCCCAGTAGTCTGGTGTGTCATTTGGGCACCTCTTTTTCTCGAACTACTCTTTTTCTTCCATATTTTCCGCGACCTCTTGGGCCTACGGTTGTCTCATATTTCTGAGCAACGGTATTCGCTTGGGAGGTGGGTTCTGACTACACCACCCCTCGCATTAGGCAGGTTCGGTGGTGGGAAAGTTCCTTCCGCACTAGCTCCGATCCCCTAGCTGGTACTGGAGTACGCCGCCAGGCTACCACTAGGGAGGGTTGAGTGAGGTTACTTTTATTTTTTCCCTAAATTATTGTCCTTATTTTAGGGGGTTGATACAATAGTTAAGGGAGTTAGGAGAGGGTGAGTGGAGAGGGCTCGGACCTAGTCCGATGTCCCGAATGGCTGATCCCTCGACTAGCCTTCCTCCTCCTCAAGGAGGGAGGCTGACGACCAATGACCATCCTAAGACTAAGGCAGACAATATTGGAACCCCTACGGCTGACAGACCAAGGCGACAAGATATAGATATTCCTTCCCTGAATGCTCGTTATGTGAATGTACGTTGTGTTGATGAATCTCAATCTCTGAAGACTGTTAACCCATTTATCATCAAAAAGGTCCTTGATGGTCAGGTGGGTGGCAGTCTGGAATTTGCTAAGAAATTGCGAGATGGTAGTCTCCTGGTTAAAGTGCTCAACTCTTCCCAGGTTAAGGATTTACTTAAACTGACGCAGATTCATACTTTCAAGGTGAAAACCACCATTCCAGTTGGGCCAAATACTTGTAAGGGCGTCATATTCCATAGGGATTTGGCTGACCTGGATGATGCAGACATTCTTGACGGAATGAAGGACCAGGGCGTAGTGGAAGTGCAAAGTATGACCAGGATGAGAGAGAACAAGAGAGAGAAATTTGGCCTAGTTTTCATGACTTTTGCTGCTGCTCAGATACCTGACACTGTTAAGATTGGATACGAAATTGTTCACGTTAGACCTTATATTCAGAAACCCATGCGTTGTTTCAGGTGCCAAAAATTCGGACATACAGCATTGAGGTGTTTCACTAGAAATTCAGGTGAATTCATATGTGGTAAATGTGCCGGAAGTCACGAGACGAATTTATGTTCAGAGACAGTGTTCAAGTGTGCCAATTGTGGCGGCCCCCACCAGGCAGGTGCAGGTATCTGCAGAAGTCTGATAGTGGAGACCGAAACAATGGCATACATGAAGGCTCATGATGTCAGTTATGGTGAGGCAAAGAGGAAGGTGGAGGGGGTTACCCAGGTTCCCACCGTATCCTACGCCGGAGCTGTAGCTGGCTCATCTAATGCTCCTGCAGTAAATGACCTCTTGGAACTTCTGAAGGCTAAAGAAAAAGAAAATGAAGCATTAACTGATAAAGTAAATAGTTTGGAAACTACAGTAGTTGAACTAAAAGAATTAGTTGCACAACTTGTTGAATCAACCAAACAACTGAAAATGAAACCCCACAAGGCAAATGAAACCGTAAAAGATAAACAATCTCAATCTCATGTTCTCGCTCAGGTGACTCCCACGAAGCATGTATCTGGGACTCAGACAGCTCGTCGTGCGTCGAGCTGCTCGAGGTCTGGATCTGTGACTCGTGGAGAGGCACAGGCAATGGAGACTATCATCTCCAAACCATCCCGTGGGAGGTCCCCGGGAAGTGCTGAGGAAGAGGAGGGTACTCCTTCCCAGCACAAAAAGGTTCGCCAGGACGAACACGGCCCTCCAAAACACCGTAAACCACGATAATCTTCGCGCTGACCATAGTACAATGGAACTGTCGAAGTCTTAGAAGTAGATTAAATGAACTTAAACTTTTGGCCTGTACTTACGCTGCCGATATTATTGCCCTTCAGGAAACTCATCTGGATAACCGGGTTGAAGACGAGGTTATCCAGCTTCGGAACTACGAGTTAATTAGGAAGGATCGAAACGGGAGGGGGGGAGGTGGGGTAGCTCTCTACATCCGCCGTTCCCTCCCTTTCACTGAGGTGCCATCTAATTTCCCTCTGGAGTCTGTCGCCTGCAGAGTGAAATTCGGTGGTACCTACCTGACTGTCTGTTCTGTCTACTGTCCTCCTGATACAGTAACTTATGATGATGTTTTTGATCTGCAGGACAGTCTGCCCTGTAGAAAATTAATTGTAGGTGATTTTAATGCACATCATACGTTATGGGGTTCCCTGCGGGATGACAGGAAGGGGGAACAGATGGCTAGGCTTATCAGTAATTCCGGTTTGATTCTTTTGAACGACGGTAGTCCGACGAGAGTTGATGATAATACCGGTAATTTTAGCGTCCTTGACCTATCTCTGGTCTCCCCATCAATTGCCACTTCTTGCCAGTGGCTACCTATTGATGACTCATTGGGAAGTGACCATTTTCCTATTTTGATCAAATATAACAGCGACACTGTTAAAGAGCCTTCAGCACCTAAATTTAACGTAAAAAAAGCAGACTGGGTGTCCTTCACAAAGAGTCTCAATATTGAAATTGTTGGGGAAACCATTGATGATAAAGTAAATAACATTAAAGATAGTATTCTCAAAGCCGCAACGGCAACAATTCCTAAGACTTCGATAGATAGCGCAAAGCATAGAGTTCCTTGGTGGACGCCAGATTGCCGCATAGCACTGTGTGAGAGAAATAGGGCTTACAGGCTTTTCAAAACTCACATCAGTGATGAGAATTTTCGCAAGTATAAACTTGCGAGAGCTAGGGCTCGTCGAACCATCAAACAAGCCAAACGAGACTCCTGGCGAAGCTTTGTCTCTACTATTAACTCAGAAACATCTATCTCAAAAGTCTGGTCCACTGTTAAAAAATTAAATAAAAAGAAAATATCAATTAAAATCACCAACATCAATCATAATAACGTCAATTATGACGAGCCTAGAGACATTGCTAACGCCCTCGCCAGGCAGTTCTCTTTTGCTAGCAGCTCTGACAATTACCATCCAGCTTTCTTGCCTCTCAAGGAAGCATCAGAGCTGCAGCCTATTAACTTTGCCACAGGAGATGAATTGGATTACAACTGTGATCTTACAATGCAAGAGCTTGTTCAAGCCCTAGGAGCCTGTAGTGGGACATCCCCAGGACCCGATGAGATTCGGTATGAGATGATAAAGCATCTTGATCATGATTCCATGATCAAGATGCTGCAAGTGTTTAATGAAATTTGGAGGGGTCATGCCTTTCCAAATTCATGGCACTTTGCACATATCATTCCCATACCGAAAGGAGGGGGGGACCCCAGATCGACTTCATCGTATCGCCCTATTGCTCTCACAAGTTGTTTATGCAAGGTCATGGAACGAATTGTTAATCGTAGGCTATTGCATTTTTTAAATTCCAGGAACTTGCTGGTTGACGAGCAGTGTGGCTTCCGCAAAGGTCGCCAGACGCTCGATCAATTAGTAAGCCTGGAATCTCACATTCAAGAGGCATTTGCCAAAAAACAGTTTTTAGTTGCAGTATTTTTAGACATTGAAAAAGCCTACGACATGACCTGGCGACATGGCCTCCTCAGGAAACTACATGCGATGGGATTACGCGGTAATCTGCCCTTTTTTGTTAAGAACTTCATGTCTGACAGAACTTTCTCTGTCAAGCTTTTTTCGGATACAGTCACTTTCTCGGACACTTTTGTCCAGGCAAACGGGGTCCCCCAGGGAAGTGTTCTGTCTCCGACCTTATTTCTATGTATGATTAATGACATTCTACCAGCTCCTCCTCGAAATCTTAAATACTCACTGTATGCTGATGACTGTGTCATATGGCACTCCAGCCATAGTGCACAGTTTTCGGCAACTCGAATTCAATCGGCACTGGATTCGATCCATAATTGGGGCCTCCAGTGGGGTTTTAAGTTTTCAATTAGAAAAAGTGTAGGGGTTATTTTCACTCATAGGAAAAAACCCGTCGTCCGGTTGACCATGGGTGGAAACCCCCTACCTATTCAAAATTCAACTAGATTTCTTGGACTGATTTTTGACAGTTGTAGCCGTGTAACAATGTTGTATGATGTATCAGTGTTGTATTCATGGTACCAGTCACAGAGGCGCCAGTATAGGGTTTATGCTTGCACTTCTTGGAGCTGGCTAAAACTACAAGGTGTTAGATCGCATCCGGTGTATATTGATGACAGGGTGAGTGTGGAGGTAAGGAAGATACCGTGAGGGTTGAAAGCAGTTCAAACCAGTTCACCGGACATGACATCTTAAGAAATGTGCTGATCTGACAGCATGATGACCGCGTGATGGAGGCATGATGGAGACTTGCCAGTGCTGAGCTCTGAATGCTAGATTCACTCTATATATTATCTGTATGTTAATCTCTATGCTATAATCAATTGTTTATTGTCATCTCGTATGTAGAGAAAGGGACAATATATATATACTTATATTATTCTTATATAATCGTGTAGTTAAAGTGTATGTATATCATGTATAAACGTAGCGTCACTGTCACGAACTGTAACCTATGTAGTGGGTGTGGCACTGTGGCACTAGGTAGGGACGTGAGGAAGGGTCGAGAGAAGTGAGGTGCACTTGGAGCCCAGACATGGGTTAGAGAGGAGGGAGGATGAAGTCCTGCCCTAAGAGAGAGATTCCCTTTCCTTGTAACATAAGTTTAGAGAGACACGAGTTGTGTCTAGTATATTGTAACCTGTAACTGATATATAAGCTACATCAGTAAATAGAGACAAGTCCATGAGTTTACTCTAAACCTTTGAGTACTAAATATATTCCCCAGTAGTAAGACTAATAAGGGTACTTCATCAACGGTATGAGTAAGTGAGTTGATTGAAGCAGAGACGACAAACAGAGGATAGTAAGTCTGTACAGTTGGCTGGTAAGAGATAGCCACACTGAAATATAATGGAGAGTTCCGGTTGGTATTTCCACAGACAGAGAGAAGCAGAGATGTGGACCCCACGGCTACATAATGGTGACAGCGGTAACTGATACATAATGGTGGCAGCGGGTTAAGGATACGGATATTCACAGTGTCCTGTAATTACTTTATATTCCAACAGAAATAATTGTGTATGCAAGTGGGGCGACTTAGGCGCTTTCCTCGTTAGCAACACTGACGGAGCGAGAGCAGCCTGGCAGCCTGGCAGGGCCACAAGCAAGTACCAGCGCGGGGGTTGCCAGCCAGCTATGAGTGAGCTGTGTAACTTAACCTACGGTATTCAGGCATTTTTCCCTGTGTGCATTTCCCAGGGAAAAAGGAGGAATTGTCTGATAGTGGGTATACTCTCATCGGGGAAGGATGGACTTAAGGAAGGGATCAAGAAGAGTAATGGGAGCTGTGAGAGTAACGACAGGCCAGCGTTTACTCTGGGGTGTGTGTGGCATCATGTACACATTCCTGGCTACATCTTCAGTTGTCATCTTTAATCTCCAATTACCAATCTGGGTTAGTTATTCTTATTCTATACATATACACAGTGAACGCATACAATAGTGACATGTTGTTGGGGTATTTGTAAATGCCTAGTTGTCATTTTATATTGGTATGTGGTGGTGAAGGTGTGTAGGAATAATACTAACGGGAAATAGGGATTGGGATAATTGAGGCACTCAGAGGATTGTAGTGGCAGTTTGGATGGGGAATGAAGTTTCCACCAAGTCCCAAAACCACTAATATATATAATATAAATGAGTAATAGAGGGAACTAAATAGTCCAGTGCCAGGGCAGTTGAAGCAAGAGGATATGAGTTCTGTGTAGAGGGTATAGTGACGTACACGGGAAGACGTGTGTAAGTTACCGCCAAGAGAGGGCGGATGAAAATTGACCAATGGCTACTGGGAGTATTAGTAGTGTTGGGGGACCAGCCTATAGTCAGGCGACAGGGCAACAGAGTGTCACGAATCCTAGTTAATTACAAGGTTATTTGAAGGTGGGTGGCGTCCACGTAAAGCAGCCAAGTAAAGGTTATGAATGTATTTACAGTTGAGGAGTCAGTCCCTATAGGTTTGAGGGTGATCCTGCAAAAATAAAGACATATAGGATTGCATAGAAGATACAAAATGAGCCAAGTATATTAATGAGTCGACGAAGTGTGTAATATGAGTCAATATTACATAATTGTGGTAAAGCGGGAATCGCTTAGGCTATGCGGACGCGCATAGGTAACAGAAGAGGACCAGAGGTGTCTGTGTAAAAAAAAAAAAAAAAAAAGGGTGTTTAGCACTTGATAGTGTAAACAGATGTTACTGAAATTGGTCCAAGGCAACATATGGCTGTGTTACAAGCCGAGGTAACTGACAGGAGGTCAGAGGCTGCGCCGCAATGAGGTGTAAATGCGGTAGCAGGCCAGGCCAGAGGGTGTGGTAGTGGTAGAGGTTTCCACTACGCACAACAGGATAACTATCCACAAGGGTGAGGTTATTGGCCTCCAGAACAAAGTAAGTTGTGTGAAATACACCGATGGACAGACCACGTAACAAAGGAATGTGGGACCATACGACGTGCAATGCACGAGGAGAATAAGTCTCGTATTGGTGGCCGACGGTCAGGGTCGGATGAGGCATTATGACCAGAGCGTGGAAGACAAATGCCTAGCGATGTAGAGTCATCGATAGTATCAGCAATAAGTAGGAATAATCACCTAGCTGTAGGAAGTGTTGATTGATACGGGAGCAGGAAACGTATCGAAACATTAGAAAATATCATTCCGAGAAAAAGTATGCACTAGAACAGCAGCAATACCAGACAGTGGGTTGTGTAAGGGGTTTGGTAAAAGGGGTCATGAACAAAATAGACTATGTGACAGGTCTAGGGCAGAACTGTTGTGACTGCTATTGTACCTGATGTACACAGGCTGCAACCGCAGGAGTTTCAGTTCAAGGTGTGTTTAAAAGGAGTGAAAGAAGGAGTAGATGTGCACGTCTACATGTAAGTTGAAGGGTGTGTCGCTAGAGTCTACCTTGACTAGAGTAAAGTAAAGTCAGGGGGAAGACTGTGGTACTGGCAAGTAAACAATACCAGAGTAGAGGTTAAAGTTAAGCCAGGCAGTCAGTTGAGTGATTTCCTTGTATACCAGGGGATGGTATTAAAACTCAAGCATATCCTACCTGTTGTGAGTGTTGTTGGGTGTGTAGATGCAGAACCTTCCACAGAATTAAGAAATCGAGTGAAAAGTGGGGAAACAAAGAAGGTAAATAGAGAGAAATTATAGAGAGTCTATATATTTTTATGTATGTGAAGATAGGTAGGAATCCTATGTAACATGTTATAAGTGTAAATGCTCATGGTTGTGCATAGAAGCATGTAGTAATGTGAACTCAAGCAGTAGGGTCACAAAGAAGTAAAAAGAAATGTAACAAGGTAACGAGTACTATAGCATGTAACAAGCAAACTCTTGTGAGATATATAAAGACTATGTCAGCAGTATGATGTTGTGCTTGACACATACAGCACAGTCAGTCAGTAGAGCACAGTCTGGTGCAAGAATTGAGTAGTAACGCAGTAAGAATAAATGATGTTCCTCGAATAATCTCTCATACAATGTCTATTACAGTGAAGGAGGAATGGGTATGTTACTAATTAATAAGGAGTATAATGAAGTACAAGTAAGTACGAGGAAGTAATGCAGTTACATAAACAAGGTAAGTAGGACAGTCAAATACAGTACAATGTGTGTGTGAAGGAAGCTTATGGTGTAATATATAACAGTGTGTGAGGGACTAGTGAGTACCTGAAATTTTTGACCAAAGAAGGGGTTAATAAAGGTGTATACAGAGGTAAAAAAAAGTATGGGGAAATACTTAAGCAAACTTTCTTCCTTCATGTTACTCATGTGTACCAAGTCAATGCATGGAGTTGTGGTTTTTGATGGATTGATATATATGTGATATATTGGGGCATGTATTGTATGTTGGGGAATGGTCTTTGGTACAGTGAGAGGATCAGCACACATAGAGTAAGTATACAGTATGTCATATCTCTAGTCGAGTTGATTATGGAGATTACACGAGTGAAGACTACGGATTGTAATAAGTGGTAGTAGCTTCCAGTAATTACAGTAAAGTAATGTTGAGTACAGTAAGTGAAGTACAGTCACGGCAATAATATGGTCAGTGAGGCTGAACCAGTGGAGATAGTATTGTTGGTCGTGAATTGTGGTTAATGTTAGGTGTCAGCATTTCTCACAGGAGTGGTAGCCTGAGTGAGATGACACGTATCAAAATGATGGCTCATCAGTGAGTGAGGACTAAGCATGAGTGCCTCTGAGCATCATTTGTGATTTGTGTGTTCAATTGAAACAGTACTCTTGTGTGTATGTATATGAATGTTAAACATGTGGTTAGACATGTTCTGTTTCCTACTTATGCAAAGTCAAAGTTAGTCACAGTTAAATATAACAGTAATCCAGGTTGGAAAAGGATTAATACAAGTTTAAAGGTCAGGAGACATGACAGGTTTCACCAGAAATGTAGGTGATAAGAGTTAAAAAGGTTTAGGAAGCACAGTAAAGGGTTAGTTAGAACCTTGGAAGTGTTTGTGTTATTCTATGTATATAATGGCCATGTAAATTAAAAATGTTTATGCAGTTTCAATGTCTTGTAATATACAGTATGTTGTTTTAACATGAATGATAAATGTTAAGTATTATTGTTGTTGTTGTTGTTGTAGTTTTTCAAGCTGTCTAAATGAGCAGACCAAGCTTGTCATGTATATTTTAATCCTTGCAAGGGAATATGTATTTAATGTAATTGATGTGTAATTGTAATTTTAAGGATAACCCAGCTGGTTAGTTGTAGGAACTTAGAATTAAGGAAGTGCATGAATGTGTTTAGGTTTTATTACTGTGTATTAATGTTAACATTATATTATTGTTGTATTAATATGAAATTACAATGTATGAATACTTATCTTCAGGAGATAGAATTAAGTATCCATTATATCATTTTAAAGAGCTCAATAATTTGTATGTTATATTTCATCTTGTATAATGTATTGTATATTATATTTTATACTACCATGTTAAGAGTCAATCTAATATTCAAGCTAGGAAGTGTTAAAGTAGTTTCTATCTTATTGTGAACTACGAGGACGTAGTTTGGTAGGTAGCCGAGCAATGTAGCCGTGTAACAATGTTGTATGATGTATCAGTGTTGTATTCATGGTACCAGTCACAGAGGCGCCAGTATAGGGTTTATGCTTGCACTTCTTGGAGCTGGCTAAAACTACAAGGTGTTAGATCGCATCCGGTGTATATTGATGACAGGGTGAGTGTGGAGGTAAGGAAGATACCGTGAGGGTTGAAAGCAGTTCAAACCAGTTCACCGGACATGACATCTTAAGAAATGTGCTGATCTGACAGCATGATGACCGCGTGATGGAGGCATGATGGAGACTTGCCAGTGCTGAGCTCTGAATGCTAGATTCACTCTATATATTATCTGTATGTTAATCTCTATGCTATAATCAATTGTTTATTGTCATCTCGTATGTAGAGAAAGGGACAATATATATATACTTATATTATTCTTATATAATCGTGTAGTTAAAGTGTATGTATATCATGTATAAACGTAGCGTCACTGTCACGAACTGTAACCTATGTAGTGGGTGTGGCACTGTGGCACTAGGTAGGGACGTGAGGAAGGGTCGAGAGAAGTGAGGTGCACTTGGAGCCCAGACATGGGTTAGAGAGGAGGGAGGATGAAGTCCTGCCCTAAGAGAGAGATTCCCTTTCCTTGTAACATAAGTTTAGAGAGACACGAGTTGTGTCTAGTATATTGTAACCTGTAACTGATATATAAGCTACATCAGTAAATAGAGACAAGTCCATGAGTTTACTCTAAACCTTTGAGTACTAAATATATTCCCCAGTAGTAAGACTAATAAGGGTACTTCATCAACGGTATGAGTAAGTGAGTTGATTGAAGCAGAGACGACAAACAGAGGATAGTAAGTCTGTACAGTTGGCTGGTAAGAGATAGCCACACTGAAATATAATGGAGAGTTCCGGTTGGTATTTCCACAGACAGAGAGAAGCAGAGATGTGGACCCCACGGCTACATAATGGTGACAGCGGTAACTGATACACAGTCGACTGACATGGACTTGCCATGTCAGCCAGTTAAAAACTAAATGTTTAAAAGCACTCAATTTACTTAAATGCATTTCTGGTACAAAATGGGGAGCAGATAGGAAGTCTTTGTTAATGCTATATAAATCCCTGATCAGATCTAGAGTAGATTATGGGTCCATAGTGTATGGTTCGGCATCTGAGTCTGTTTTGAAAGGTGTGGATGTTGTGCAGAATGCTTGTTTGCGTGTGTGTCTTGGAGCCCTACGTTGCACTCGAATCGAGCGTCTAGAGGTGGAGTCACAAGTGCCTCCCCTCCGTCTAAGACGAGACCAACTAATGTTAACATACTTTGCTAAGAAAGCCAGGGTGCCGAGTCATCCTCCCGGTAATGCCTTGCTGCGGCAACCGCACCCGGGGGGCCATGGCGTTAGGCCTCTGGCAGAGGGACCGAGTTATCCGTCCGGGAACCCCTGCGCCCTAGGGGGCACTGGCGTTAGGCCAAGGGACACCAGGCCCGCTGTTTGTATTCCCGGGGAGCCGAGTCATCCTCCCGGTGGTGCCTTTTTGCGCCCGCAGCCGGGGGGCCATGGCGATAGGCCCCTGGAAGGGCCAAGTTATCCGCCTAGGGGACGCACGGCCCCGGAGGGCACTGGCGTTAGGTCCCTCAGAGCAAGACTCCACGACCTCGTAGAGTGTGTCGGTATAGACTTATCAACAATCGATTCCCTGGTTATAGTAAATATTGCACCTTGGGTAATACCCCCTTTTAGTTGTGTGGAATCCTGGTTACCAGGGGTTAAATCCCAGGTGCCGGAGGTGGAGGTACACCAGAGGTTTCGTGAGATAATTGTCAAACATCTTTCTTATTTCCATCTATATACCGACGGGTCCAAGACGGATGAATGTGTGGGTGCGGGTGTATGGTCGCATGAATGTCAGTTAAGATTCAGACTGCCGAATCATACATCTATTTTTCTTGCTGAATTATTTGCTATAGATAAAGCTTTGGATTTTGCCCTATCGACGACCCACGATAGGATAGTCATATTTACTGATTCATTAAGTTCACTTAAAGCTATTAAATCTTTGAATACAACTAACAATGAAATACAGGGTAATATCATTAGTAAGCTATTTAGTGCCAATAAATTGATCAAGTTAATATGGGTACCATCACATTATGGTATCTATGGTAATGAACAAGCTGATAAATTAGCGGGGTCGACTGTTGATCTGGACCTTAGCATAGTCCGTACGGATCTCAGGTGTTTTGTCTCTCTCATAAAATCAAAAATTCATCTCCTGTGGCAAAGGCAGTGGACCAGACTAGACATCAATAACAAGTTTAAAGCAGTTATTGAACCCTGGGCTACGTCGTCATGGCGTAGTCGCAGGGACGAAGTGGTGTTGGCTCGACTCAGGCTCAATGCCACATGGACAACCCACCTAGAGGCATATATCAACAAAACTTTTCCACCTAAATGTGTAACATGCGACGCTATTATGTCAATATCGCATTTATTAGTATTTTGTGATAAATACAGTATGGAAAGACAAGTTAAAACAATATTTTCAACTTAAAAGACTTGCTTTCACCATCAGTAATTTACTATCAGATGATAAAAATATTATAAACAAACTGCTAAGTTTTCTGAGGGAGACAAAACTTTACGACCTTATATAAATTGATAGAATAAAATGGATTAGACTGGCTTAATGACCTTTGACTATATGTCGCTGGTTGATAGCCATAAATCCAACAAGTGAGTGAGTGAAGAAGGCAGAGAACAGCACACACCACCACAGCAACCGGTCCTCTCTCTCGACCGACCCCCAAGTCGTCCTCCTGAACAACAACCCTGGATTATAAGTGTGAGGTGACTGGAGTGTACACCGTGGCCTTACCTACTACAGACTACTGGAGGTGTCAGCAACAGTGTCTTAAGTGTTATAATTCCCTACTTTATATTGTGTGTAATTTATTCTCGTGCTCAGCAAAACAAGCACATTAACTTCTTGGGGTGACAAACGATTATTGTGGTGTATGTTAATAAATTAAGAAAATTAGTGTATCACTGTTCTTAACCCCGTGGGCACTACACCAGGAAACAGAATCAGTTTGACATAAATAATGGTGTCTTCGTACTTGGAATAGTTTGGAGGTAGCAGATGCTTCAGTTTTACCAACACTGTACTACCTGAAGTGGGTAATACAGTGTTGATAAATCAGGAGCAAATTATTCCTTCAAACTATTTCAGGCTACAGGCAATCCATAATTTATTTAACCTGTGGTCCTGTTTCCAGACATACTTAGGAGAAATCAAGGCACTCCAATGTATACTATCTTTTAACGGAAAGTAAGTCACCAGCTTCTCTCTCACCTGAAGTATAATGAGGAGAAAATTTCAGGTGTAATGTGTGCTTCTTGTTCCAGCCAGTGAATGAGGTCCAAGCCTCCAAGGGATTATAAAGCACTATAAGGCGAGAATAGCTCCGCCCCCCATGATGTGATTGGTTTACGGTGGCTGGGACGTCATCAAGGGGGTGGAGTTGTTTTAGCCTAAATTCGCCACTACTATTTTGTTGGCCAATACTGAATATGTTTTGCAACTTTGGGAATAGATGGAAAATACATAGGGGGATGGATGTTACAAGCATATAGAGAGATTCATGAGAATTACGTTGACTACCATTACTGTCCTTGTGGTCCATATTGTGTCACATGTTCTGCACAGTAATGCTGGACGTATGTAAAGGTAAGTTAATATAATATATACATATAGATTTTGATAACAAATGCCCATAATTCTGACTAGCAACATACTGGCAAATGGCAATACATGAAACCTATAGTCCTTTTGTTTTAAGAAGGCGAAATGCTGTGGGTGGGAGTATCCCGTCAATAATGCGTATCTACCAACACTTGTTTTCTACATAAATATTATCATATCTTTTCGCTTTCATAGATTTGAAGGACTATGGGTGATAAGGGAGAAAGGTCTATGACATTAAAAATTTGAAAGAACGAATGAGAAGGTTAACAATATGAGAAAGAAATGATAAAGAATACTACAGAAGGCAAGAGAGAGAGAGAGAGAGAGAGAGAGAGAGAGAGAGAGAGAGAGAGAGAGGAGGTTGTGTGAGGTTGCCAGTTACTTGAAAGATATAGGTAGAAGTTTATTTATTTTACGTCGAGAAAAGGTGATAAAGAGGGGAACTGCCAGCATGAAGGGTGAAAAGAATACAGGTAAAGTTGAAGACAGAAAAGGGATTGTCTCGGCTCCGATATTTGTTGCTTAATATCCAAAGGATAATAATTAGTATCTCTCTACGGGGGTGAACAATAGACAGTGTCTTATTTAATAGATCGATCAAATGCAATATAATGAAGCAGATATTCTAAATGTTTTTTAGGGAGGGACTCGCTCACCAACCATGGCCTACTCAACACCTCCACCTGACGACACCACTTCCTCTGCCACTTGACTCGCTGGCAGGGTGAAATGGTTCAACTTTTTGAAGAGCTATGGTTTTATCACCAGTGACAACATCGACTACTTCGTCCACAGGAGGGGCATCGTTCTCTCTGCTGCAACCACCTCACCACCATCACTGAGGGACAGGGAGGAGGTGTCCTACACTGTGGAAGAAGGGAGGAAGGGCGTGGAGGTTACCAACGTGGCTGGGCTTGATGGTGGTAAAGTCCTCGGCTCACTCCATGCCTGTGGGAGGAAGACGACTGAGGCCCAACCACCGTAGCAATGGCAGCAGCAGGTAGACATTGTCACCGTCTGCACCAAGACTGTTGTTGCCTTAGCTGCAGAAGGGCTATAGGTCATCTTTCCGACCTCCTCCAGGACATTTTCGGGAGAAATGGATTGCCACCAATCGCCATTTCTCCCGATTTACAACCATCCACCACCACTACCACTAAGAAACGAGGCAGCAGGAAGGCACGAGGGAGGAGCAGAGCAGACGCACCACCATCCCTGTCTCTGGCCCACCCTCGTCGCCGGTTAATGCTGCTTCGCCCACTCAACTGGGCGAACAGTGGGAGGGCGCCATCACCACCACTGCCGTCACTGCCACCACCACCGCCGTCACTGCCACCACCACCACCACCATCATCGTCACTGCCACCACCACCACCACTGCCTGCGCCACCACAGGAGATGGAGACGGAGGAGGAAGAAGATGACAGTGACACCACCACCGGTAGTGACTCGGAGCTGGAGGACCAGGGGGAAGAGGAAGAGGAGGAGGGGAAGTAAGGACAGTCAAACATCGGAGCCGCCACAGGTTGTTGAAGTGCGGTGGTGGTTGTCTGACTCTCCCCTCCTCGACCTCTTCCAAAGACGCATCACGTTTCACCGGGACCCCTATGACTTCCAGTACCGGAAGGCATGGAGGCGGTGTGAGCCTTCTTTAAGGATTGCATCATTCACCGCCTCCAGAACAACAACAACATCAACAACGAAGGTGGTCCAGCACCACCTGTAAACAACTACAACAACAGCTACAACTACAACTACACTCACAACTACAACAACTATTATTTTGTAATTATGTATAACTATTATTATGTATTATGTATAACTATTATTATGTATTATGTATAACTACAACTACTATTATATTATGTAACATGTTTCATACCTTAATACCCCGTAAGGGGTGATAGGCAATAATAATAATAAAAAAATATTTTTAATTTCTTATCTATCCTATACACGACCGATGCCCTATCCATATGGCCAGGATAGTTCAAGAATGGTTTACTGCTCATGATGATTTGCAGGTGATAGATTTGTGTAGTTAAGACTGCGATATGAACCCTGTAGAAAATGTATGGAGTTCTATCGTTAACATGTGGGAGCCAGAACGACAGAGAACCACAGCAGAGTTGTTACGGCACACCAGAACACAGCGGGAGATTTTTCGGGGAAAACCCGATATAGTGAGGAAGTATGGTGCCTCAATGCCCGAGCGACTGGTGGCTGTCATTGAGAAGGAGGGTGGTTGGACACGATACTAGCAACAAATTATTGAGTAATAAAATGAAATATGTAATCTACAGTATTTCAAGCCTTAATGTGTTCATAGAAGTGTATATAAATAGTGTATACACTGTATCTCATCGTGGCTAAGGGTCTAAAGCAATACATATATATATATATATATATATATATATATATATATATATATATATATATATATATATATATATATATATATATATATATATATATATATATATAGGTGCTTATAATAATTATAAGAAAACAAAACAAACATTACACATGCTTAATGCAAACGTGAGGTCGAAGTAAAAACTTCAGGTTATAATAAGTTAACAGTTATTATAATTGTATGACACCAACGTGTTTATCATTTACAGTGTGGTGCCTACAGACCCAGTTGGATTATGGGTTTGAATGCTTCGTGACGAGGACTTGTGGAGATTTCACAAACTGACAAAGTCATGTAATCAATAACCAATAAATGTCTGATTTCAAGTTTCCCTGTTTTAATTAGTAATAACATTAGAGCTGATACAATATCCTCTAAATTTTGTGATTGGTTCACTAACACTGGCGTCTGAATGGCTGGCCTAGATGTTGACCTCAGTTAAATAAATAAGGATAATAAAATTAAATATATTCGTCATATATAACGGATTGTATTTGCATACCAGATATCACTATTATTTCTATTGTGGTCTTGTTTGCGCATTAACAGATTATGCAGCAACACACAGAATAATGGTGGTGATGGTAAGATGGAGAGTAAAGGAATGGTGGGATGGAGGGAGAGGAAACAGTGAAATGAATAAGGGAGGACGGGGTGAGGAAGAACAGATGGAGTAGTAATTGGGTAATTAACATCTTACACTATATAATTATTATCCTTTGGTAACCAGTTACACAATAAACGTTTCTTAGAAAATGTCGTGAATGATACAGGGTAACGATAAAGGATTTAGGCTACTTGAAATTTATTTCAACACAGAGTAATGGTGCATGGCTTGATATATTAGTTATCAAAAACTGGTGTCGTGTTAATTGTATTAGTTAAATCTGGATTAATTTCAAATAATATAGAATATACCATGGAATGTAGCATCAGAGTTGAATTTAGATTATAGAAGAAAGCATAATAAAGGCGACAGTCGGCTTTGTTCGTTTATAATCTTTAGCTACTTGATCCAATAATTCTCTCCATCTCGATCACTGGTGAAACTTTACCCCCTCTCCCCAACCCAACCCCTCCTCTCCTACCACCTTCAAGTGAGTGGTTCACATCCATGATCACAAGTGGTTCGGGATTCAAATTTCTGGATGGCTCAACATTGGTAACGCTACGTGGTAAAGACTCCCACATTACACCCTCCCCCCTATATAACTCTGCCCACATTTCTCCCCTCCCCCCTCCACCTGTCAGTGATACCATATCCGTTGAGGCCCACCCCAAGTCGATGGTGGAAAGACTGTGGTCCATTGATCTGTCCGGAGCTGTACTATCGTGATAGGTTCTGTAAAGTCACTCATAAAAGTAAAGACACTCCAGGCAAGACACCTTTAAACTCGAGTGATATCGGTTCTGGTAACATTGTACAGTACAGTACCCTGGCGTCAGAGGTGGTGGTCACGGGTGGTGTGGTGTGTGTGTTTGGAAGAAGGCGCTGGTTGGCTCCAAACATTATCTTAACTCATGCTGCATCTCATTAATTTTATCCTCAGTTCAAAGTGAGTGGAGCAGATCAACTTCATATCTCAAGCGCCATCACCTACGTCACGTACAGTCGGCGGCAAAAGTCGTGTCGCCTCACTTGTTTCACCGAGGCACGCGATGTTCATAGACTTGAGAAGTTGAGATTATTAATTAAGTGTAGAAAACGTGTATATTTATCGAGTCTATGAACACTGCATGTCTCGGTGAAGCGACGGGATTTCTGCCGCCGTTTATACACTGTTGCCAGAACCGATATCACACGTATACGAAGATGACTGACTGGCCTGGGGGGGGGGGTCTTAATTTTTATGACTGACTGTACGTCATGAAAACCTTCTTGTTTGTTTCCTTATGACTGATGTACGACTCTTAATTAAGGGGGTGCGGGAGTAGGGGACAAGCTTTGGGGTGGGTGGGAATTGGGGGACATGCAAGCTTGGGGTGGATAGAAAGCCTGTCCCCTATTCCTGCACCCCCCCCCAAGCCTGTCCCCCTATTCTTGCACCCCCCCTAGTCCCCCCGCCAAGCCTGTCCCCTACTCCTCTGAAACCCATATAGTAGTTCAGCTTTATCAGATGAAGAGATGGCGACCTTTTTATTGGCAAAAATGAGAGAAAGGAAAGGGCCGGGCCGATGAAATATAACTTAGTAGAAGAAATATTTGTTAAATTTCCCAAAAGAAATGTAGAAAGAAATATTGCAACCTTCAATACACCAGCTGGGATCGGTTGAAGGTTATACACGTGTTGGTAGTTAGATATATCTGAGCTGTGTGTGTGTGTATATAGCTGTTGCTCTCCTGATGCACCTGTTATGTCCATGTCTGTAAGCAATAAATCTTTGGGTATGCACCTGGTGTTCTCCTCCTGCACCTGTTATGTGTCAGTAACTAAGAAATTTTCATCCACAAATATCATATATTATTCGATGATAATATTATAATAATAATAATAATAGTAATAATAATTTACGGTTTATTCATATGGCAGACAGAGACTGAAAATTTACAGGTTACATTAATATTATTTCTTAGACTTACAATACCTTGCGTAGAGTTTATTTCTCTCTTGCTATAAGTGACTGACTCTAATTTAAAGGGGGTAGCGATTCACACGGGCACTTTTTCCGACGACATGTCGCGGGAAACGGGAGATTTCGGACGACGAGGTGTCCACGGAAACTATCGAAAACTGTCGGCGATTTCCTACGACATGGAGAAAGTCGTTGAAAGTCTATAGTGAATAATATTGTATGTAATTTATTATTATGGCATATTATGATTTATGTAGTGTTAGGAATCATTATTTGAATATAAAAACTGTATTCCTTGATCTTATACAGTACAACTGTATATTATATACACCGAATTTAACTGTTAAATATGAGCATGGAACATTGATTGGATTTCTGGGTTTGTTTACATTTCTGCTGTCGCCTGCCGCCTCCAGGGTCCAAACCTCTTTCCTCTTTCTTCTTCTTCCAGAACAAGTACACATACTCCAATAGATAATATTGGTGGGTTGATAGTGTCCATGCTTGGTGATTTGTCTTGGTGGGACAGACGGTCACTTGAGTGTTTTTGTTGTTGTCCCGCCAAGTGTGTCGTCCGTCGTTGTTGTTGTTAATGATGCCGTGTGCTATCATTGTCAGCAACATGTCATCGAAAATGGTGTCGCAGGAAAAGAGCGACCATGTGATACCCGCTTTTGTGTTTATTTGTGGCACTATGGTGGGGATGCATGGAGCTGTGGCGATATTGATCGGTGCGAGGGACTTTAAGCTGTTTTTACCTTGCTATATTTACCTTTCAGCTATAATATTTACCTTGCCTCTTATAGCAGGAGGTGACGGTGGCGTGGGTTACATAACAAGCCTTCTCCCAATCTTCTGAGGGCCTGCTCGTGCATGGTTGTCAGCCTCGACAGACGCAGGGTGGTGAGGGCATTGCTGTAGCTGGTGTAGGCAGGAACATTTAGGACTCTCCATGCCCTCTTCTAAACCTTCTCAAGCTGTTGTTGTTGACGTAGGAACAGTACTGTTGTGGTCATAAATAATCATCCATAAGGGGTCACCCACGATAGAGTTTGATAGGTTTCTGTTTCATAGCTGATAAAACTTCCAATGAATAGGTGAAGTACAGTTGGACACAAGAATTCGTGGTACAGCTGATGTGGTAAATGCTTAGCTCCTCCCAGTATGAAAATCCTTAACGACCAAAAAGATTTACCGCCAGGGCCAGAAACTATGATGTGGGATATCGACGATAAGCAAATACCGGACAAAAATCACTGGTTATAAAAGAGAGACAATTAAGCATCTTCCACCTGGGCTGTACCGCGATTTCCTGTGTCCAACTTTTAATTAACTACAAGCAGCTATTAAAAAAAAATAGCTATGCACTACTTAAAACAATAACACCATATTTTATTTTGTGAACTTGAAAACATTAGACAACAAATTGATTTAGACCCTCCTATGTGGATGCTTGTTATTGACCACGACTGGACACAAGTGTGTGTGTGTGCTTCAGCAGGTGTGTGCTGATGTGCATACCAAGATTAGACTGAGAAAGTGTGTGTGCTCTCACAAAAATAGATGAATTATTGGCAACGATGAAAGAGCTCATAGATGTAAGAGATAAGCTTACAGATGTTGAAATCGAAAAGAGAGGAAAGATAAATTTAAATAAATGTTGGACTAGTGAGAAAATGGAGTAATAGTAGGAATAGAAGTAAAATTGAATAAAAGGAGGATTAGGATTAAAGAGAAGCTGGAATAGAAGGGAATAAAAGAAAATATATATAAGAAGATAATATATATATATATTATGATCCGACTCTGGACATAGGCTTCATTTAGCCCGTAACCGAAGCCCAGGTGTCATCTGCTACTTACACAGTACACACACACACACACACGTCACGACTTCTAAACTGGTACCCAGTCAGATAGGGAGGGAAGTGAGGGTCATTCCCAAATAATACAACTGTTATGGTACTGTACCAGTGAGGATGTTTTACGACGTTCGGTGGCCGCATAGTTAGTGCCAGAAACTCAATTTGGAAGAGTAAATATTCTCAGCCCCTCACTTGAGTAGAGACCCTATATTATCTTACACTTGAGAGGATTCGAACTCCTGACCTAGGAGACGAAGAATAGAAGAAGATTAAAAAGAAAATTAAAAGAACAGAGAAAAAATGGGATATTAGGAGGGAAAGAGTGAATGTGGAATTAATACAAGGAGGAATGGGAAAATTTGAATAGGAGGAATCGAGAGACAAAGGAAGGAAAGAGAAGGAGTAATTTATAGAGAAAATGAAATAAGAGGAATAATAGAGAGAAATTTGAATAAAAGAAGAGTATAGAAAAAATCAAATGAATTAATAATAAAGAAATTTAAGCTGAATGACAGGAGCAATAGAGAAAATAGAATAAATGTAGAAATAGAGAAAATGGTACGAAATGAAAAATAATGAGAAAATAGAATGAAAGAATGAGTAGAGAGAAAAATAATATATTAAAGGGAACAGAGAGAAATTGAATAATAAAGGAATATAGTGATAAGAGAATAAAGGTAGGAATATAGAAAAAACTTACAAGATTTTTTTGTTATTATTTTTTTTTCTTATTTAATTTTAAGTTCCGACATTGGAAAATTGGAAATAGCCTTCATCAACCCCTTTACCGTGGCCCAGGCTGGTCAACTGACACACACACACACACACACACACACACACACACACACACACACACACACACACATATCACAACTTCCGAACTGGTTACAGTTGGACACATGAATGGGTGGTACAGCCCAGGTGAAAGATACTTGTCCCATTTGAGTAACCAGTGTCTATTATCAGGTACTTGCTTTTTATTACCATCCTCAATACTGACTTCTGCCCGTGATGTTTCCTATTTGGCACTAAGGAACTTGATATTGGGAGAAATTAAACCATCTTTCACTTGGGCTGTATCACCCATTCATACCCTTTACCCTATATATATATATATATATATATATATATATATATATATATATATATATATATATATATATATATATATATATATATATATATATATATATATATATATATATACCCTACAAGTTATTAGTTGGTGAAGTGAAGGAAAATTTTACAAGACATAACGACGAAGATGATTGGTCCATGATTTATATATATTTATTTTAAATTAACAGACAGGCTACCTTACATACAGGTAGGCAGAACCCATGAGAATCAAATTACTACACACACACACACACACACACACACATCATGAAAATATATCAGAATGAAACACAAGCATACAGAAGCATACAGACAAATGATTGGTCGATGATGAGTTAATGCCAGAAAAGTTTAGTGGTTATGTAACAATATATTCAGACAAGAGAGTGCATTGTGGTCAACAAAATGAATTATATTTATATGCCACATAATTATACATTATATGAAAAATAGTAGTAGACATTCTTAAATGAGAAATTGAATTATGACGCATACCGGTACCGACTACTGGGATATCACTTATGTTTTTGTTTTTGTTTTTATTTTTTTGGTTGTTGTACAGTCGGCGAAAGAAGTCGTGTCGCCTCACTTGCTTCACCGAGGCACGCGATGTTCACAGACTCGAGATTATTAGGTGTAGAAAACGTGCATATTCCTCGAGTCCATGAACACTGCATGTCTCGGTGAAGCAGGTAAAGTGACACGATTTTTGCCACTGACTGTACAATAACAAAAAAAAAAAAAAAAAAAAACTTACGGTGTATTGACAGCATCACACCTTCTGGGACACTCACATATTACACCAATGGCTCTGTAGACTGTGCCAACAACACTGCAACAATTTATCTAAGCAGCGGAGACTTCCTGGGGGCGTCCTCAACCTTTCAGACAGAACTAGTTCCCATTGCAGAAGCACTAAATCATGCTCTAAGAAAACCTCACACTCAGTTCATCATACACACAGATTCTAAATCTGCCATTCAAGCACTCGCTCACAACCAACCAAATGACAATG
Organism: Petrolisthes manimaculis; assembly: GCA_034508575.1. Classification (NCBI taxonomy): domain Eukaryota; kingdom Metazoa; phylum Arthropoda; class Malacostraca; order Decapoda; family Porcellanidae; genus Petrolisthes; species Petrolisthes manimaculis. The sequence goes on from JAWZYT010000264.1 coordinate 458,428, forward strand.
TTCACCTTATAACATACACTCTCTCTCTTGCACAGGAACTTCAGAGACAAAAGAAGAATATAATTCTCAACTGGATCCCCAGCCATGTTGGAATTCAGGGAAATGAACAGGCTGACACAGCTGCCAAAAATGCTGCAAAAAGACGGAATGTTGATTTCCACATCAGCCCAAGTCTGGCACAAATCAAGCAGATCTGCAAAGAAATGCCCACCTCTTTTCACAACAGAGACATAAGGAGTGTACATCAGCAGCAAGTCCATCAGCCACATGGTATGCAAACACCACCCAGTATCAACCACTGACTGTCCCCAGGACCATTCCAACACAAGTACGAACACGCTTCCATAGACTATTAAAGGTTATTAAAGGTGCCAGCAAGTGGCAGTCACTGGGACAGAGTGTAGCACACACTGTGTGTATGAAACACAATTATAGCACGCATCACAAGGATGATCCCTGTAATACGTGGCCCAGCGACCTCTCCACCCACCTGAGACCCGAGTCAGCTTCGGCTATGGCTGACTAAGCAGGAAGACCTCAGACAGCTGACTCAAACCCCCCACCCCCTGCTCACAGGGGTGGTAACCTCTGGCATCAGTGGTATTTTTTAACAGTGTCCCGAGCAAGGATCGAACGCTGGGCCACGGAATTGCAGCCACATACTTTACCACTGTGCTAGCCAGAGGCTATGGTTGGGTATAAGTGTAAAGGGCAGATACTTAATTCTGCCTCTGAAGAGTGTTGTAGCTACTGTGATGTGACAACTGTTCTCCCACTCCATCACTACATGTTTGACTGTCATGTCACAGTTAGTATAAGACAGGGTCACCATGACCTACCTCATCATACTACTCCTGAGGCATTAGTCACAGCATCTCACCTTATATCTAAAACACCAATAACTACATTGGTGGAGGTGGTCACAGCATATCCTCCACCAAGGTGATAAGGTGTCTTGAGCAGCCACACTGCGAGCCGCCTAATGCAAAGGCTTGCTCTAGCAACCCCCCCTTTTAGTTATAGGGGCGCTGCTGGTAAACCAAACAACAACAACTCTACGATGAGTTGTTTTGCGTGGAAAGCGCCACTTGTTTGTACGCATAGCGCGACTGTGGCCTTGGTGTACAGTTAGCCGCTAAACACCTTCATATGATTGACGAGGCAATCATGTAATTCATCCGTAAATATAATCATCATAGAGTCAAGTTTGATTAAACACACATAAAATATTAATATGAATTTAAACAATGGTATGTACAAGATGGATAGTTTCATCATAGACAAGATTGTTAATAAGATAAGTCCTACTGCTATTCCTTAATGACTGAGGATAATCTTAGGTTTGGAGGTCATGTCAGGTAAATCCTTTTTAGCACCATATGCATGTGTGTGTATATATTGCTTTGAACTCGCAGTGGCAACACTTTCAGGTTGCCAGTTTCTTATTAAGTGTATCTGTATATAAGGTGTCTCAGCAACCATTCTTTTACATTCTGTTTTTTTTTTCCCTGAAGATGCGAATACACGATAGCGCTTGGGACTCCGTGTTTATTTTTCCTTCCTTGTGGATTTACGCATATATATATATATATATATATATATATATATATATATATATATATATATATATATATATATATATATATATATATATATATATATATATATATATATATATTCTACATAACTATTATCATATCCTTTCGCTTGCATAAATTTGAAGGACTATGGGTGATGAGGGAGAAAGGCCTATGTCATTAAAACTTTCAAAGAACGAATGAGAAGGTTAAAATTATGAGAAAGAAAAGATAAAGAATACTACAGAAGGCAAGGAAGGAAGGGGACGTGAGAGAGAGAGAAGACAGGGGAGAGGAGATTGTGTGAGGTTGCCAGTTACTTGATATATAGGTAGAAGTTTATTTATTTTACGGCGAGAAAAGATGATAAAGAGGGGGACTGCCAGTATGAGGGGTGAAAAGAATACAGGGAGAGGTGAAGACAGAAAAGGGATTGTATCGGTTCCGTTATTTGTTAACAATAGACAGTGTCTTTATTTAAAATATCGATCAAATGCAATATAATGAAGCAGATATTCTAAATGTATCCAGTAAGCGGGTCCCTCATTGGTCCATCATTCTCCCCCCCCCCCCCGCCAAGCGTCCTCAACTCCCGGGTTGAGCGGGTTCTTTGGGCTCTTCAACAGCTACATACGTAAACAAACTGAGAGCATAGCCATGGCGGGAGTGAATTCGCCTCATTTTATATGTAATTACTGTAACAAGGACTTCACAAGAGGGACGCACTAACTGGAGGTGCTGGCTGCACCAATCATCCCCATCCGCTTGTCGCTGGTGGCGTGAGTCTGAGTTAGGTGTACTTTCAGTTTATTGACAACACTGACAACCTCAAGTTGTAGCGAAGAGGGTGGAAAATTTACAATAATTCAATTGTGCCATAGCTTAGGTAACTAAGGTGTGTGTGTGTGTTCATTCTCTTTCCAGTTTTAATTTTCAATTACTGCCGTACACACGGCAGAATGTAGAATGTAGATGTAAACTTGTGTGAAAAAATGTTTTATTGTTTGCATAATTTCAAAAGTATTTGTATTTGTATCCTTAAAATCTGGAATAGGAGTATTTTTATTTTTATTTGTATATTCAGATTTGGGATTAAAAGTATTTGTATTTGTATTTATATTTTTGGAATCCCAAACGAAAGTATTTGTATTTGTATTTATATTTTTAGAATCCCAAACGAAAGTATTTGTATTTATATTTGATTTGTAAAAAGTCAGTATTTGATCCAACCCTGCTTGATATATTAGTCATCAAAAACTGGTGTCGTATTAATGATATTAGGTAAACTCTGGATTCATTTCAAATAATAAAGAATATCCCATGGACTGCAGCATCAGAGTTGGATTTATTACAGAAGAAAACATAATAAAGGCGACAGTCGGCTTTGTTCGTTTATAATCTTTAGCTACTTGATCCAATAATTCTCTCCATCTCGATCACTGGTGAAACTTTACCCCCTCTCCCCAACCCAACCCCTCCTCTCCTACCACCTTCAAGTGAGTGGTTCACATCCATGATCACAATTGGTTCGGGATTCAAATTTCTGGATGGCTCAACATTGGTAACGCTACGTGGTAAAACTCCCACATTACATCCCCCCCCCCCCCTATATAACTCCGCCCACATTTCTCCCCTCCCCCCTCCACCTGTCAGTGATACCATATCCGCTGAGGCCGACACCAAGTCGATGGTGGAAGAAGTGTGGTCCATTGATCTGTCCGGAACTGTACCTGTACCCACGGTCCATATAATATATATGGACCGTACACCCTGCCAAAGTTCCGCCTGGACCACCCTCTCACCCGGCATGGTTATTGTGGCAAGAGCGCTTCTCTTGTGTGTGTTCCTGTGCATATACGAGTACAAAACACTTATTTCGAATCAGCAAGCTTCATCCTCCATATTCAGGTAATGATCCCCCCCCCTTATCAACTCATCCATCACTCGTTCCATGTTGTACAGTCCCGAGCTAATGGAAGGGAAGCACATCCACGGTTGTTTCTTCCCGGCGAGTTATTAGGGAGAAAGTGAGAGTAATTGAGAGGGGGAAGGTGTTGGGAGGGACTGATGGAGGGGGAAAGGGGATGGGAGGGGAGTACAGTTGACAGACTGAAATAACAAACCACCTGACTGACTGATAGTGAACCGTTAACAAGTCAATGTCAATATATTGATTTTGATAAATAGGCCTTAACTTTGGGTAAAATGAGATCCATCATAAATCAAAATAATTTTTGTATATGCCATGGTAATTTAAAATAGACTGAAGCACATTCCACCTTCCTTCAGGCCGATGATTCTAGCCCTCAGTGTTAGTCTATAGTGCAGTGTATCCATCTGGAGCTCTGATATAGGCCTATTTCCTCCTGCTGTTAACTCTGTGGAATATCGATTACACTGCCGCAAAACCATGGAGATCAACTACCTTCATACCTCTGTTTCGAAGTTGATATGGACAACACTGTTTTAACAATGATTTGAAACCGAAGCAATGACCAACATATCGATGATGTGTTTGTGTTAGCGGTCAGGTCATGAAAGTGAGTTTACGTATGACGATTAGAAAAATGCTTATGAATGATAAGTCTGTAGCGGCTGCTGCTTTAGTCTCCTGGTGAGGTTTGAATGGAGACTAAGAGATAAGGGTTTTTATCTGTTTATTCATACAGGTTACACATTGTATACAAAGTTTTACAGTGAACCTGGAATACATGAATATAAATTTTCCTGCCTGCTACACGATTAGAATCCATCAGGCAACAGGGCTGATGCTTGTGGCGGGTAGCTGATTCTAGCCGCCATAATACTCCCCCCTCAGCGAGAAATTCTTAGTCTGTGTCATATGGGGGGACCTACTCTGGAGAGACCTACAGGTGGCGGGTAGATAGGTCGAGCCGTGATATAGGTCCGTGTGTGGCAGTAGTGGTACGGGCGTTAGCTACGCTCGGCGTACTCAGTAGAGCGATGGAGGACTATACGCTGGTAGAGCATATGGATTATGATGGACGAAGGGCTCCCAGATGCACCAGTTTCTGACTATGGAGACACTTTCCCTCGATTTGGAGTCGATAGGGAAGTAATGGGCAACATACTGGCGACAGAAGCAGTTGAAGCTTGCCAGCCATATGGAGTTGTATTGCTTGGCAGCAGGTGTCCGAAGGTCAGGAGAACTCTGCGAACAGCGATATGAGATGTCTGAAGGACGAAATGTTTTTTTCACAATCAATAATGTGACAGGAGTGTGTTAAACTAAAATCATGCCATTCAAAGTGTGTGTGTGTGTGTGTGTGTGGATTTATCAAACTGATCTCAGGATTTACCCAGGCTTGATCACTCCGACACACACACACACACACACAGACAGACCTCACCTCACCTATCACAACTACGCCAAATGCATGAAATCTGGTAAGGCAGAGCGTCTGTCTCAAGCCGACAAAACATAATGCTTCAAATTTCTGAAAAAGGCATTGTAGGGCATTTAACCTGAACACCTGGTTATAGTTATGACGCTAATTTACAAAACAAATTACACTATAACATTATTATTGCTTGGAGTTCGTTGTTTCAATAAAATGCTATGCACTGTGGCCATACTTTGCAACTTGGTTGGATAATTACTTATTGTAGAACAAACAAAAAATGAGTACCGGTATCCAACTTACAGTATAGGTCAGTAACGCTGCGGTGTGCATGGCAGGGCCTCAGATCACCACACCAGTAAGCGAGCTGGGTCCTGTAACTGCACACAACACAAGACAGAGTGTAAATTTAACAATACAGATAACTATAAGTCCCATGTGTTACACAGATAATCAGTAAGCAAGACTGATCAGCATTTAGAAACAGAGTAAAATCCATAGTAGAACAAACAGAATGAGTAGACATGCAGCTTACTTCTTTACGTGTTGTATTGAGCCGTTCTGATACTGTGCTTGCTGCTTGCTACCTTACGAGAATAACTTGTGGTCGAACTTTAAACATTTCGTTGGCTTCTGTAAATTCGGTTTGATCACTTCATCTATTCCTCCCCCAACACACACAGTCGTTTCCATCACAACTATCATCGAACACACATGTGAGCACTGTGGTGCACAGACATGCCTGCCTTTTCTTTAGCACCTTTGTTTACAAAATATCATACTAACTCCTACTGTTATGCTTTGACATACGGTTACATGGCCATTCATGCACAATCTTTTCTATGCATGTCATGAACTTGAGTCAGACCACTTCTCAGAATGAAACACGTTTTCGAAAGCATACTTGACTGTTGTGTAGCGTTCGAATTTATGTGTGTGTGTGTGTGTGTGTGTGTGTGCTGATTGGTTGCTGGATGCTGGGACTCTCAGACCCTTCCTGACTAGAGGGGCATATGTTCGCCCAGGTGTCTCAGAAACTGTGGTATCTGACTGTACAGTCATCTGATATACAGTCATTTGATGTACAGTCACGAGCACAGGTGTGTTTCGATTACCTAGAGACAGTAAATAAATGCACAATAAGATCTCCATTGGAATTACTTCGTTGGTGAATTTGTCCTGTTCAAAGCTTCATCCAGAGTTGTAAACTCAGTAATGCTCGTTACTGTATCTCTCTGCCTCGTGTTTCTCACAACTATGTCTTGCTAAATTCACTTTCATTACTTTTTATTTCTTACTTTAACTATCGCCTTTCCTTTTAGTTATACACTTTTGGAGACGGGATTTCCTTGCCCACTCACCCTTATATTAAACTTTACCAGTTGAGTAAAGTTGAGAATGTAGCCGGGCTCCACTTGTTGTCTTCAAAATATCCCGAAGCTCAGAGACGCTTACACAAACACGTCCGTTCACTACCACTGTCAGCCACTACTACTACTGTGTGTGTGTGTGTATAAGAGAGAGAGAGAGAATGTGTGTGTGTGTATATATTATAAGAGGGAGATAACGTGTGTGTGTGGGTGTAAGAGAGAGAGAATGTGTCTGTGCCTGTGTGTGTGTGTGGGTGTAAGAGAGAGAGAACGAGTGTGTGTGTGTATTTGTGTGTAGTGATGGTGAAGAGTGTGTGTGTGTGTGTGTGTTTATTTTTATTTGTTTATAGAGTGATGTTGTTTATCATCAGTTCTTTATTACTTCTATGTATGTATGTATCACTTCATCCTCACTGTCCATCACAGATAAAAATACTTTAAGGGACAATGTGATATAGTAAACAATTTGGAGATAAATAAGTCCTCCAAATATTGCTATGAAACACACACACCTATATGGAAGGTGCTTGTTTTGTGGCATAGACAGGAGGAATCAGAAGCCTCCAATTTACACACACACACACACACCTATATGGAAGGAGTTTGTTTCATGGCATAAACAGGAGGAATCAGAAGCCTCCAATTTACACACACACACACACACACACCTATATGGAAGGAGTTTGTTTCATGGCATAAACAGGAGGAATCAGAAGCCTCCAATTTACACACACACACACACACACACACACCTATATGGAAGGAGTTTGTTTCATGGCATAGACAGGAGGAATCAGAAACCTCCAATTTTCATACACGATCACAGGGTTCTTAATAAACAAAGGAGGACTGATAATAAAACACTGATTTGCAACAAATGCAAACTTTTTGTGTTTATTAAATCACAGGTTATAATAAAAGCAAATAATTCCAACAAACTATTCCCAGCAATATTAGGTCACAATTATTTTTACTTATCTGGAATTATTTCCTGGCATACTTTGGGTGAATCAAGGCATTTCAATGTACACTCGAGCTCGTAAATTCGCGACCACGTCCTCAAAATATTTATATCATCTGAGCTGGTAACACTGAGTGGGGAAGGTGTCATTGTAGGTGAAAGATTGTATCATGTCCCTCTACTCTGAATCCTCCCCAAATAAATGTTACCAGCTCAAATGGCATAAACATCTAAGTACGTGGTCCCAAATAAATGTTACCAGCTCAAATGGCATAAATATATAAGTACGTGGTCGCGAATTTACGAGCTCAGGTATACAGCCACAATCAAATATCCACCAACACTTTCCATCCATCTTTGTAAATATCTTGGTAATAAAGAACAACATGTAAATGATTTTGCACCACCTCAATAATAATAATATCCACCAACACTTTCCTTCCATCGTAGTAAATATCTTGGTAATAAAGAACAACACGTGAATTATTTTGCACCATCTCAATAATAATAATATCCACCAACACTTTCCTTCCATCGTAGTAAATATCTTGGTAATAAAGAACAACACGTGTATAATTTTGCACCATCTCATAATAATAATTGAGGGGGTTGAGTTGACATAAGGTATTGTTGTATGATTATATTTTGATATGATACTGATTTATTTGTACGATGGAAGGTAAGTGTCGTTGGTTTTTTTATTGTGGCTGTATCAAAAGTATAAGCTACTATATCATTAAAATACAGGGTATATTCAGAGTAAATATCAGTACAAAAAGCAGTAAAGGTCTGTGTGTGTGTCAGTGCAACAACAGTGTCAGAATCACTAATTCATTTTATTCTAGGTATAGAACACACACATATATTTTCTCTTTCTCCCTCTCTCTCACACACAAGAAACAAAAACACACAAACTCTCTCTCTGTGTCTCTTTCTCTATCCCTCTCACAAGAAACCAAAACTAAAATACACACACATACAATATAACTCCTTATAGTGGGTACAGCTATGGGTGATAGTGATGCACCAGGGTCCAAGATGTGTTGGAGAGAAAAGCAACAGAGTTCGAAAAATTAAGTCTTCTAAACCTCTCTCATTTTTTAGAATGGTTTGGAAATTAATTTGTTCGAACTCTGTTTAGTTGCTCTCCAACACTCCTTGGACCGTGGTCCAGCACTATCAGCCATGACTGTACATAGAAATAATACAAGTTGTTGATATCATGTTATAACTCCTTATAGTAAGTACATAGATATTATACAAGTTGTTGATATCATTTTATAACTCCTTACAGTAAGTACATAGATATAACAATATAACAGCAGGTCTTTTATATAAAATATATCAACTTAATAGAATGTGCAGTTTATATTGTCATATAATAAAACATCGAAATTATTAGTAAAAAGATGGTATTAAAACTTATTATTGAAAACATGAAATTATATAATAATTATGATAAACATAGAATAGGTTATACTGTTTATCAAGAGTTACTCTCTGTAAACAAAGTTCATTATGTGATGTGTGATTCATTGTTAATGGTTTGTTGGTATTTGTGTCTGTTTGTGTGTGTAGGTGTGTGTTTGTGTGTGTGTTTCCTTGTTACTGGTTGTCTGGTACTTGTGTGTGTGTTTCCTTGTTACTGGTTGTCTGGTACTTGTGTGTGTGTTTCCTTGTTACTGGTTGTTTGGTACTTGTGCTCGTCTAAAAAGAAGGCGAGCCAGCCTACGATACACTGGGGCAAGGTACAGCAAAATGTTAATGTCCACAAACCTAATCCAAGAGAAGTATACAAATGCAGATATTATTGTGGCAAAGAACAATGTCACTATTTCCAGCCTCGGCAAATACAATGCCACGCTCCGGATTTCTGCTTTCCACACCTGGTCACACAACGTTATCTTCTGTGTTGAGTTTGTATCTTGTTCAGAGTCAGTAGTGTTGGGTTCAAGGTCAGACATTTCTTTTTTAATTTCCGTGATATCTTTCTCAATGTCCGTAGTATCTTGCATAATGTCTGAAATATTAACACACATGTTGAGTATAAGAGAGAGAAAACAAATACATTAACACCAATGTTGAGTATAAGAGAGAGAGAGAGAGAGAGAGAGAGAGAGAGAGAGAGAGAATAACGATCTCATTATCTTATTATTATAATTATATTTATTTATACTCTGAACAAGGTATTATTTCTCATTATATATGTGTGTGTGTAATCCAATGAGTTGTGTGTTGGTTGATGTGTGTGTGTAAGCCACTGAGTTATTTGTTGGTTTGTGTTTCCCCTTGTGTGTGTGTGTGTGTAAACCATTGAGTTTCCCCTGTGTGTGTGTGTGTGTAAACCATTGAGTTTCCCATGTATGTTTGTGTTTGTAAACCACTGAATTATTTGTTGGTTGGTGTTTCCCCTTGTGTGTGTGTGTGTGTGTGTGTGTGTATAATAATAATAATAATAATAATAAAAGGTTTATTTAGTAAGGCAGCCGAGGGCTGAAAATTTACATTACAAAAATTGTGATGGAATAGATGATAATATATGGATAAATATAGATGAATGAACAGACATACACAAATACATTCTCGCACATACGCACATGATATTCATTCACACAAACCAGCACACAGACGTACACAGATACAATCACGCATGTTCACTCACACATGGACATATATTATGATACATATATTTGTTAGTGCTTTTGGTTTATTAGTGATACTATTGTTGGGATTGGACTATTTTTGTATCTGTCTGTCCTGGCTTTAATGGGTTGGAGTAGGTTGAAGTGACGGACATCGTGACGGGGTTTGGGTATGGTGGGTGGGACGAGATTTTTATGGCGTGGGTGGATTAACATCTGTTTACTGAAGTCCCAGAGGAGCTGCTTGTGTCTGGTGGCAAGAGATGGTATTGTGAGGGTATCGAGGGCTTGTAGGTAGGTGATGTATGACGTACCCAGAATGATACGACATGCCCTCTTTTGTACCCTCTCTAACTGTTGCCTCTGTGTCTGGTTGATGGATGATGACTAGGAAGGGCAGGCGTAAGTTAGTTTGGGAATGATGAAGGTGTTGTATATTCCAACCAGCTCCTTCTGGGGTGTACCTTGGGACTTCAGTCACCCCAATATGAACAGGCGGTATGTGGCTGACTGGATGATAGTGCTGATGTGGCTTTTCCAGTAGAGTTTGTCATCCAGCATGACACCTAATAACTTGGTGGTGTTCACTACTTGTAGTTGTTGCTGTCCTAGTGTTAACACTGGTGGTGGTGTGATAGCAGTGTGAAATTGCATCACTACTGTCTTGTCTTGGTTGATGGAGACGTTGTTGTTGTTGGTCCACGTCTGGAGGTTGGTAAGATGTTGTTGTTAGGGATGGTAGTCAGGAGACATGTTGTTGATGACTGTCCCGACGGTTGAATCATCCACATACTTCCAGCGAAAATTTGTATCTGTTAAGGCGTCGTTGATTAGGATGAGGGAGCTTAGGGGTCCGACTCTTGTCCCTTGGGCCACGCCAAATGAGAGGTGTTGTAGTGTAGACAATGTACCCTTGTGTCGCACTGCTTGACGTCTTTCACACACGAAGTTTGCCAGCCATGCTACTAGACTGGGCTACACTCCAATATCAATAGCTTTCCTAAGTATTACGTTATGGTCAACTAAATCGAAAGCCTTTTTGAAATCTATGAATGCAAGGCAACTGAGGTCTTTCTTTTTTCCAGGTTACTGTATATAAAGTCAAGCAGGCTTATAAGACGGTGGGTGGTTGATGATGACTTCACGTTTCCAAATTGTTGGGGGTCAATTACATTTGAGATATTGGCTGTGACCCAGTCGAACACAAAACTTTCACATAACAGGCTCAGGAGGGGGGTTATGGCAATGGGTCTTAATTGATCATGTGACTGGGGTTTTGATACTTTTGGTATTGGAGTTACATAAGCTGTCTTCCAATCCTGTGGGCATTTACTCTGACTAAGGGATGCGTTGATTATTGAACAAAGGGGTATTGCAAGCTCAACAGCAAACTCACGGTACAATTTAACAGGAAGGTCAATAGGGGTAGTGGAGCGTTTGAGCTTAAAGCTTAGGAGCTTATTGTAGACCTCGTGCTCATTAACGCGTGGGGGAGGGATGGAGGGTAGGAATGCTGGTAATTGGGTAGAGTCCAGTCGGGGCAGGGTTTGACAAATCTTGGCGAAATGGTCATTTATGAGATTAGCTGCTTCCTGGTTGGTATGTCCGTCAACACAGGGGATAGAGGGTGACTTTTTCCCCATCCCACACAGGTCCTTTAGTTTCTTGTGCCACTGTGATTTGAGGTGGTGAATTTTTATTGGGTTGTATAACTTTTTGGCAGCTTTAATTTCTCTTATGACCTTGTTGCGCAGTGTGTTGTACCTCCTCCTGTCATGTGTGTGTGTGTGTTTGTGTAAACCATTGAGTTTCCCCTGTGTGTGTTGATAGGTCAGGTTGTATGTTATATGTTGTGTATAAGATAAGTTTGGTTACACTCACCAGTGGGACAGGGTTGACTCACTGTACCACACTCTCTCATATACCGACAATTAAGAGTTATGGTAAGACTGGGATGGTTTCTGAATGGTCTTCTACAGTTGTATTGTTGGATAGTCTCAGTCTGGTTGTGTCCTGGTGTGGTCTCAGTCACCCTCATCCAGTCTATTCCCACCTGTAATGTTACATTATGATAATTACACATTCATAAACACACCTAGTATAATGTACAGTACAGTTGTGGCATATAGTCCTTGACCAGGGTGTAAAGGAAAGTCTGTTCATGGACTATGTGCCGCGACTGTACATGATGTGTATATGTATACAGGCCTAATGTACATAATGTGTATATGTGTACAGGCCTAATGTATATATAATGTCAACACTTGTATTAATATAACTGTATTCAGTGAAATACAATACACACACACACACACACACGTGGAAACCTTACCCAAGTAAAAACTCAGAGAGGTGCACACACACACACACACATACATACATGGAAACAACATCTAACACAGAACGCACACACACACACACACACAATTCCTGTTGGATTCACAATATTCTCATTTTATTTTGTCTGTGTGTGTGTAATGAGTGGGTTGAATTGAAGGTTACTGATTCTTCCACACAGAGCCACGAAACAGACCCTATAATCTCTCTCTCTCTCTCTCTCTCTCTCTCTCTCTCTCTCTCTCTCTCTCTCTCTCTCTCTCTCTCTCTCTCTATATATATATATATATATATATATATATATATATATATATATATATATATATATATATATACAGTCGCGGTCATATATAATCATCCATATAGGGGTAATTCACGTAAGAGTTTAATAGCTTCCATCTGTTCCTTAGATGATAAACTTTCCAATAAATAAGTTAACTACCATCTTTTATTTTAATACAAGGAACTACACATTACTTAAAACAATAACATCATATGTGAACGTGAAAACATTAGACAGTAAATTGTTTGAGATACCCATATGTGGATGATTATTATTGACCGCGACTGTATATATATATATATATATATATATATATATATATATATATATATATATATATATATATATATATATATATATATATATATATATATATATATATATATATATATATATATTTACATTCTTTATAATAATTATAATTTTTATAATAATAATAATTATTATTATTAAAATTATCGTCATTATTATAATTATAATTATTATTAATAATAATAATAATAATAATAATAATAATAATAATAATAATAATAATAATAATGATAATGATAATGATAATGATAATGATAATGAAAATGAAAGGGAATAGTTAATAATGATAAAAATAATGAGAGAGAGATAGAGAGACATGACATAATTATTAAGTGAACTATACGCAACTGACCTGAACCAAATAGTATCGTGGAGGTGATGTGTTTGGAGGTATGTCATCGTACACCTGAACACTAGTGAAGTTACGAGGGAACCAACTGCACCTCACCTCCAGCCACACGTGTTGACCCATGATGTTGTTTGGAGTGTGAGACATTGTTATTCTGGCACCATTATGACCTTGATACTCAAACCTGTTACTCCAGTGTTGGTTTGGTAGGTCCTTGAAGGTAAGTCTGGTCACCTGTACCTCCCCTTCCATCACATCTATGTACACTGATCCCGATGTCGACGATAGTTTGGTATACTCTGAAGGTGAGACAATGAAATGATAGTGTTGTGTTCACCTTCATAACCTCCTTCTCTACCCTTCCTTATCAATGCAGTTATACAGTAGTTCAAGAGAGAGAGAGAGAGAGAGAGAGAGAGAGAGAGAGAGAGAGAGAGAGAGAGACCTTGTAGGATTTAGTGAATGGTGATAGAGAGATGGGATAGCAAGAACAAAGGAAATAGAAAGAAACGAGGGACAGAGAGCAGTAATCTACTATATAAAACACTGTCTGTTTGTTTAGCCGCTATACACGCCGTCATCTTCTTACCGAGAGTAATAATTTTTACATATGTGTTATCGCTGAAACCTCAGGAGTATCCTCCGCTTACAAAAAAGATGTTTTTCAATGATTAATGGGGGGGGGGGGGGAGGATTCGAACCCACGCACGGCCTGAGCTGGGCAGCAACCGCTAACAGTCCTCTCTCTCTCTCTCTCTCTCTCTCTCTCTCTCTCTCTCATGCACAGGGGGTTCGGAGGGAGGGGTGCGGGAATAGGAGATAGATAGATAGATAGAGATATATATATATATATATATATATATATATATATATATATATATATATATATATATATATATATATATATATATATATATATAAATAGATAGATATAGATAGATAGATCCCCGGACAACGTCGGGTATCGCTGCTAGTAATAAATAAAACAATAGTTAGAGCTTCTTTCGTTTTCTCAGGTGACTTCGTTGAATATAAACTTATTCAAAAGCAAAGATATATATGGGTAACTATGATAAGATAATTATTTATAATTTACACATTCTCTCTCTCTCTCTCTCTCTCTCTCTCTCTCTCTCTCTCTCTCTCTCTCTCTCTCTCTCTCCCATGCCTTTTTTTCACCTACTCTCTACCTCTTTTTTTTTCTCTCCCTTCTTTCTCCATCTTTCATTATAATTTCCTTCTCTGTCTCTCTCTTATGCCTTCTTTTCTACCTTCCCCTTCCTCTCTCTTTCATGCCTTTCTTTCCACCTTCTCTCTCTCTCTCTCTCTCATGCCTTCTTTTCCACCTTCCCTCTATTTTTTTTCTCTCTCTCATGCCTTCTTTTCCACATTGTATCTCTCTATCCATCTCTATCTCTCATGCCTTCTTTTCCCCCTTCTCTTTATCTCTCTATCCATCTCTATCTCTCATGCCTTCTTTTTCTACCTTCTTTCTTTCTCTCTCTCTCTTGCCTTATTTTCCACCTTCCCTCTATTTCTCTCTCTCTCTCTCTCTCTCTCTCTCTCTCTCTCTCTCTCTCTCTCTCTCTCTCTGTGTGTGTGTGTGTAAAGAGATAGATATACTAATAGATGTATATTGGTGTTACTGACCTGTGGGAGGTGATAACACTTGACCACAGTAATCACCATCCCAACACCACACCCTCAGCTTGTTGTAGGGGAAGCGTTTCACACCTCGGGGACACTGTTGGTCAGCTACAAGACTTTGTTGGTCCCCTTCCAGTTCTTGATACACCTTTATCCACCACTCTGTAATCTGTAACACCATCAATACCATTAGTTCCACACACACACACACACACAGATAAATTATTTCTTCATCCACCAATTTGCCACCCACACACACACACACATACACACACAGATATAGGGGAGGGCGGTGATGGTTCGGCCAGTGCATTTCCTGGAAAACGTATGGGACCTATCAAGGTAAAAGGAAAAGTAAGGTAGTTTCACATCGAAGGGGGGTGAAGCGAAAATGTGTCTGCTCTGCGCATGACGTCACAGATAATCCAGACTGTAGGTTCAGGGTTGATGGGGAGCTCAGTCAACACAACCGAGATATCTCGGTTATGTTGTCTCAAGTCTCACACTCACGTGCACCACTAGTGTACCGAACACCGTTTTCGTTGATATTATCATTGACATCACAGGATCTGCGTGTGGGGGTAAGGGTGAGGGTATCTCTCTTTCTTTTTACCTTGGGTGAGGGTACTTCTCTTTCTTTTTACCTTGGGACGTATGGTCACGAGATTTGGCTTGAAAATGCAAGAGTTTGACTACAACGAGCACACAGACCCTCTATGCAGCAGAAGCCATACTTCTGATTGGAGGTCAGATTTTATGTTACTTTTGCATTTCCTATGACTTTTTTGTAATGTTTTGTATATTTATCGTAAGCTGTACCTCCTTGAGTATATCAAATAGTGTATCTTGCATTATCATGGCCAATCTGTGTTGTGTGTAGGAGTTATTGGTGTCAGAAGCAAACGTTGATCTCATTCTTGTAGAATTTGAGGGCATCTATTACTATATTATATAGATGTGAAATGAATCGGACACATAAGGGGTGGGATGGTTCGTCAGTGTCCGAACTATCCCACCTAATTTTGAGTTGACCTCATCAAATTATTAGACTGTTTTCAAAGGCTATGTGATGAACATAGTCTATCACAACTACGGTATGGATATTTATTATGGAATGCAGTTAATGAATTTATTATAGAACTATGTAGTACTGTGATTAAATTATTGTTTTATTACATAAAGACATATAATCAAATATGGGCCTATGGAAAACTTTTTAATCCGCTCATAACATCATGATTTGGCTATTCAGTAACAACAAACAATTTTCTGTTTCAGATGTTAACCAGTCATCATGGGGAGGAAATACAAGAGAGTTACCATCCGAGAGAGGGATGCATCTGCTCTGAATTTAGCTTTTGTATAAGTTAAAGAGAAAGGAAGTACAGCAAGGAAAGCTGCAAAGAAATTTGGAGTACCAAGGAGTACACTTATGGATTATTTGTCATGAGACAAAACCGTTGGTCAAGGATTCAACCTAGCCAGTTATTCAGTTCCACAAATTTTCACAGAAACCATGGAGAAAGATTTGGCTAAATACATAGAACAGAGTTTCAAATTATTTCATGGTTTAACCACAATAATGACAAGACGGCTGGCCTATGAATATGGAATTGTAAACAAAGTCAATATACTTGATCCTTGGAAAAGGGATAAGTCTGCTGGGAAAGACTGGCTCACAGGATTTTTGGAGAGGCACAGCGAACTTTCTCTTAGAACCTCTGAAGCCACAAGTCTGGCTAGAATGACTAGCTTTAACATAACAAACCTTGGTGTGTTTCAGAAAAAGTTAGAGGAAGTCTTACTGCGTTATCAGCTAACAGAGTCATGCAGTGGATGCACGAATGTGCAGAAAATCCCAAAGGTAATTAATTGCATAGAAGGGTTCCCATCAAGTTGGACAGGTAACATCAAGAGAGCGTGGAGAGCTAATAACAATGGTGGGGATAATATGTGCCAATGGCAATGCATTACCACCTTGCTTTGTATTCCCAAGAGTCCCCTTTGATGAGGCACGAATGATGAAAGGTGCTCCATTAGGATGCAAAGGTTTTATTCATCCAAGTGGCTGGATGACAAGCTGTAACTTCCTTTATGTCTTACAGCATTTTGTTATCCATACTAGGTGTAGTCAGGAGCATAAAGTTTTACTCATCATGGATAATCATGAGTCTCATTTGTCTATAGATGCAATCAATTATGCAAAAGAAAATGGTATTGTATTGCTAACACTGCCCCATCACACATCAAACAAGCTTCAACCCCTAAACAAGAGTGTTTATGGTTAATTTAAGACCTTTTTTAACCAGGGGCTCAATGCATGGATGCTTCAACACCCAGGACAGTGTGCAACAATCTATGATATGGCCCCTCTTAAGTCTAGTGCTTGGGACAGGGCAGCAACTCCAGTGAATGTAAAAGCTGGATTTCGCTCCACAGGCATTCATCCATTTGACATTGGGGTATTCAGCGAAGAAGATTTTGGAGGAGCATTTGTCACTGACAGGCCGATGGCAAATTCTTCACAACAATCAACCTCACATGAACCAGATCATGCACGACAACAGGTGCAAGCAACCTCGCCTGATTATGAACATCCCTCCGAGTCACAATCTGCAATGGTCCCAGGGATAGCAATGGGAGTGTCACCTGAAGTTTCAATGTCGACTTCAACTTCAGAGCAGCCTAGGCGTGTGTCTGTTGAGGAAATTCGACCATTCCCGAAAGCTGCAGCAAAAAAAGGAAATTCCAGAGGCAGACGAGGAAAGTGTATGATAGCAACTAACACCCCTGAAAAATTGAAATGAAAAAAGAGTAAAAGAAGCAAGGTAAAAACAGGTGAAAAAAAGGCTGAACTTAACAGCAGATGAAGACGGAACTAAACGAAGGAGACTTACTAAGAAGGATAAAAATAAGGATGGCTCAAGCAGTGAAGAGGAGGACATCTTACAAAGTGAAAAGTTCTTAGCAGCAGAGCTTAACAGATATTCTGACTTTTCTGAGGAGGATTTTGATAATGTAGACATTGATTTTGTAGACAAGGTCCCAGAAGAAGGGGACTTTGTTCTCATTGGAAATTTGGAATTGATCCCTTAAAAGGTAGTAAGGTGCATTATGTGGAAATACTTATTAGTGGCATGGATGATGATGAGTTTCAAGTTTCCTATTTAAGAAAGAAAATGAAAAGTTAGGGAAATTGTTTTTTGTTCCCAAATACGACAGATGAAGGCTACAATATGTGTTAAAATAGCCTACATTAGTTTAAGTCTGCAGCTCATTCAGGCAGGGAAAGTTATTTCATTTTCATATATTGCAAATGAATCACCTAAGTTTACTTCTACTGCAGAGGCCGGATGTCCTCGAGTGGGGAAAAAATGTGGAATTATTAATTTTTAATAAAGATATGGTGATTGCTCAACTCCATAAGCCTATTTTTGTAATGTTGAAGAATTAGGGGGGGTGTTTGGGGTGTGCGGGAGTAGGGGACAGGCTTAGGGAGGGGTTTGGGGTGTGTGGGAGTAGGGGGCCAGCATGGGGGGGTGCATGAATAGGGGGTCTGGCTTGCAGGGGGTATAAAGCCTGTCCCCTACTACCCCACATTCCTCCAATCCCCCCCAGCCTGTCCCCCTATTCCCACACCCCTTTATTAAGATTTATAAATATAATAAATATAATGCTGTAATACGAGAGAGAGAGAGAGAGACTTACCTTGAGTAATATACTGATGGTGTTGTGTGATGGTGTGATATTCCAGGGAGTCAACACACGACCAACATCATCATCCTGAAGACAATAGAACCTCAGATGCTCATTACCATCAGATGGAAAGCGTTGGAAGTCGATCCATCCCACAGGGGTATTGTTGCTATCCAGTGTCCCCACCTCCAGCCTCACAGCGTTATACTCAGTGTTCCTCTTAGTGCTTGGTGGAGGTGTGAGGACGATCTCCGCCTCCAGCACCACCTCCTTTATCATCATCGTGTTGTTGTTGTTGTGGTACTGGTGGTTGTGGTGTAGTGGTTGCCTGTAGTCCCACAGGTTAGTTATACTCATCACGTTACAGTTTGTTGGGGTCTTCACTGTTGCTTCACTCTCTGATGGACAACAAATATACATACACGTTACTTTTAATTTATTATGGTGCTGCTAATATATATATAAATAAATAAATAAATAAATAAATATATATATATATATATATATATATATATATCCTTTACTTCACCAACCACCTCCATACACTATCTGTTCCTCTCTATTCTTTCTCTTCCTTCATACCTTACCTTCGTTTCCTTTTTATTTCATTCACTTCACCTCCTCCATACACTACAATTATATTCTTCTCTTTTCCTTCTCTTCCTTCATACTCTGTCCCTTCCTGTCTCTTATACAGTGAGTAACAACATTACAAAATCTCATGTATTAAGGGCATAGTATACTTTTGATACATTAGAGCACCTCGATTCTTCCAAAGTATGCCAGGAAACAGCAGGACCATATCAACAAAAATATTGGTTATCTGTTGCATGGATTAGTTTGGATGAATTAGTTGCTCCAGATTTACCACCAACGCTGAATGTAGTAACCCATTAACTTAGTGGACATTATTTGTGTGTAATGTTAATCAACAATGTCTTAATTAATGGCAATTGTCTAACTTTATAGTACATTGCTTGGCATATTATAAACTATATGGTTAATACAACACTATTTATCTGTCACACACACACACACTTATCCCTTCTTCTCTCTCTTTTACAAACACATACACACACACACACATATTTATTCCTTCTTTCTCTTTTTGACACACACACATTTTTTCCTCCTTCTCTCTTTCTTACCCACACATCCATTTTCCTTCCTCTTTCTTTTTTTCCACACACACACACACACACACTTATTCCTCCTTCTCCCTTTTCTACACACACATCTTCCTTACTCTCTCTTTCTTACACACACACACACACACACACACACATACTTCTTCCCTTTTCTCTCTTTTTTCTACATACACACACACATCCTTCTTCCTTCCCCTCTCTTTTTTGCGCGCGCACACACACACACACACACACAAATAGTAACAAATAATAATGACCAAACTTACCAGTACGTATACCAGCATCAACAGGTGGTGTGAGAGCCAACACCATCACCACCATCACCAGTATTACACTTCGTCCACACATGATGTCTGTAATATAACAATAATAATAGCCTCTGTACACACACACAAACACACCCTATCATTGTACACACACACAACCTGTTCCGAAGAAAGGAGACCATTACTAACCCTCCAACTATCGCCCTATTGCTCTGATCTCATGTCTATCTAAAGTCTTCGAATCTATTCTTAACTCTAAAATTCATAAACACCTTATTTGTCACGACCTTCTTTCAGATCGTCAGTATGGTTTCTGTCAGGGACGTTCTGCTGGCGATCTTCTATCCCTCCTTTCTGATTCATGCTCATCCTCCTTTCGGAACTTTGGTGAAACTTTTACTGTTGCCCTCAAAATATCCAAAGCTTTTGATAGAGTCTGGCACAAAGCTTTAATATCCAAACTGCCCTCATTCGGTTTCTATCCCTCTCTCTGTACCTTTATCTCTGATATCCGTTCTATAGCTGCTGTTGTAAACGGTCACTGTTCTTCTTCCAAATCTATTAATAGTGGTGTTCCTCAGGGTTCTATTCTATCACCCACCCTCTTTCTCCTGTTCATTAATGACCTTCTTACATGTACAGTCGGCGGCAAAAGTCCTGTCGCCTCACTTGCTTCACCGAGGCACGCGATGTTCATAGACTCGATATTTTTAGGTGTAGAAAACATGCTTATTTCTCGAGTCCATGAACACTGCCTGCCTCGGTGAAGCAGGTGAGGCGACAGGACTTCTGCCGCCGACTGTACCTCTTCCCCTATCCACTCCTATGCTGATGATTCCACCCTAAACTACTCCACTCACTTTGACAACCGTCCATCCCAGCAGCTCCTCTCCACATCATAATTATGATGATGCAGTAGCACGCATAACTTCTGATCTCTCCCTCATCTCTAACTGGGGCAGAGAGAACCTTATTGTTTACAATGCCTTTAAAACACAGTTCCCTCATCTTTCAACTCGTACTAATCTTCCTGATGACTATCCCCTTTCCTTCAATGACACACAACTTGACCTTTCCCCTTCTCTTAATATTCTTGGAGTCTCTTTCTCTCACAATCTCTCCTGGAGAGATCACATTACCTCTCTTGCTAAAACCGCCTCAAAAAAGAAGTTAGGCGTGCTGCGCAGATTCCGTGAATACTTCACCCCCACACAGTTGCTGTCTCTGTACAGGGGTCTCATCCGCCCCTGTATGGAGTATGGCTCTCATTTGTGGGTGGGATCAACATTTACAAAACTATTGGACAAGGTGGAATCAAAGGCTTTTCGTCTCATCAACTCTCCTCCTCTTACTGATTCACTACAACCCCTCTCTCTTCACCGCAGTGTTACATCACTTTCTCTCTTCTATCGCTATTACACTGGACATTGCTCTTCTGAACTCTCTCAATGTATGGTTCCTCCCCTCAGGAGAACATGCAACACTCGTCAAGCCTCTCGTTCTCATCCCTTTTCTGTCCCTCATGCAAGAGTTAACCAGTACTCTCAGTCTTTCATATACACAACTGGTCAACTCTGGAACACTCTACCTTCATCCATTTTTCCACCTTACTACAACTTAAGTTCCTTCAAACTCAATGTGTCTGGGCATCTCAAATGAAATTGGACATGATTTTGGACCACTCTATCACTGATTCTATACAGATGAGGACGATCAGCGGGCCCGTGGCCTTTGTCCTCATCTTTTTTAATATAGAAAAGAATAGCAAAATAGGCTTCATCATTTTAGGATCCATTCCACAGTGGTATTTGTTTGTTAGCTTCCTAACCAACCACATTTGTAAGGCTTTATTATCTTACGGTTGATGCCACAGTGGTATTGGTTTGTTACCTTCCTACCCAACCACATTTGTAAGGCTTCATTATTTTAGGGTTGATTCCACAGTGGTATTCGGTTGTTAGTTTCCTCCCCAACCACACTTGTAAGGCTTCATTATTATCCAAGAGCTGAGTATCCACATTCACAAAATCTATCCAACAGTTAGATAATGATGATCACTGTAGAGTTTATTCACCAAATTCATTAAATAATTCACCCATAAGTCATTTACACGGCTAACATTCTTTCGTTGGATTGCTTACAAACCACTACCAACCACTCTGGAATTGACCAACTGTTTGTAGTTTACAATAATATGATTGGTGTTGGTGTAGTAATATTATTTGTTGTGTAGTAAATACAGACATGAGTGTGTGTGTGTTAATAGTATTATGGGTCATGGTACAGAGATAACAGTAGGTCATGTATGTGTGTGTGTGTGTGTGTGTGTGTGTGTGTGTGTTGAGAATGATAATGTGTAGGGATAAGAACACATGGACCAGTGAATAGGTCATGTGTTGTCTGTGTGTGTGTGTGTTGAGAGTGATAATGGCTAGGGATAAGAACACATGAACCAGTAAATAGATGATGTGTGTGTCTGTGTGTGTTACTTACCTTTCCTTTGTGACCACCAGACCACAGATGGACTTGTCCAGCGGGACTTCACCTGTTGTTTCAAATGTCCAGCCAGACCCTGAGTACTGTACATATAAAGGTGTATATTAATATTGGAAACATGTACTGTGTTACAGATGTCCCTAAGTACTGTACATATAAAGGTTAGGTTAGGTTTGGTTAGATTAGCACTATACATATAAAGGTGTATATTTAACATATAACAAGTACTAGTAACAAAAGTAATCAATAGAAAACCAGATACAAAATAGACCAAACTACCATTGTTAATTAAGAGTGAATGTTATCACCTAATATTAGATTCACCAACAATACAATAATTAATTATTAATTATATCGTGGTAACAGCTCAGAACCAATGATGAATGTTAATTATCTATATACAAATTATTCTACCACCTTCATCAGCTACACCCCACTCACACACACACACACACACACACACACACACACGCATGTATGCACCAACACACACACACGTACGCACGCACGCAGAGGCATGCACGGACGCACGCACATGCACGGACACACATGTATGTATACACGTACACCATCGCGTACACACGTATGCACGCACGCAGAGGCACGCATGGACGCACGCTCACGGATGTACGCACGCAGGCCAGCACACACAGCTCGATATCTCTTCCTGTTCACTAATCTATACAACTTATTAAAAATGTTCACACCATGATAAGTAAAGGTTAAGTTATTACTACTGTAACCATTCTGTGTGTGTGTGTGTGTGTGTTAATACATGCATGTGTATACTATTTGGGTATGTAATAATAATAATAAGAGATTTATTTCGTACAGGCAGCCAAGGGCTGAAATATACATTATAAAATGGTGATGCAAATAGGTGATACTTTATAAATACATATAAATGAACAGACATACACAGATACATTTTAGCACATACACACATAATCTTTATATCATCATTCACACAAGCCAACACACAGACACACACTACAACAGACAACACACAGACACAATTACAATCACGCATGTTCACTCACAAATGGACATAGTACAAACATTTACATGTGTGTTTGGTTAATTCGAGAGACTATTGTGGGGATGGGACTATTTTTGTGTCTGTCTGTTCTACCTCTAATTAATATTAATTTTGGCAACTTTCCCATAAGGAAGACAAAGAAATTGGAGTACATATAATATTGACTATTTTGCTGACAACTTTGCTTTCATCAATCCTATTTAATACTGCCCACACTCCTAATTGCGAGTTCGGTCTTTTGGTCACAAATCTCAATTTAGATGGAGCCGTTGAAGTATCTTCCAATGCAGTGCTGTCCTTTGACCTTTTCTACACGTAGTTAGACTCCGTGTCTTTCCTACGTGTGTCCTCCATTCCCAGTGAAAGCTGGCTACAATGAGTCCACTGGTGTGGATGATACCTGCTTCTCCGAAGGCCTGATACAGAGAAGTCCATGCCAGCTAAGGTTTCTTTTGAGCAGATATTGCCTTGCTATTTAATTGTGGCTGTTACAATGCCACCTTCTGCTGTAGTTACGTCATGGATAACTTTTGTGGTTATAAAGCTGGCATGGTTTCTTTGCGGGACCAGCAACCACACCAGATAATGGACTCCTCCCACCCTCCTAATAAGTTCACATTGTGTAAAAATATATAAATAATTAGGAGATATTTATTGACAAAACCACATGTAGGATCTTCACCCGGACAACGTCGGGCATCGCTACTAGTATTATATACATTAATATTGTATTCCTCCTCTCTCTTCCCCTGCTTTAACATTCCTTATCCCTCTTTCTCTTCCCTCCTTTACATTCTCCTATTCGTCCCTCTCCCTCCCCGTCCTTTACCCTACCCATCCTTCCCTCTCCCTTCCCTATCCCTGTTCAAACCTTCATTTCCTATCCCTCCTGTACCCTCCCTCTCCCTCCTCTTCCTTTTCCCTATCTACCCTTTCCTATTCTTCTGCTCCCTTCCCCTCTTCTCCCTTCCCTTCCTTCACAGCTTCATATCCCTTTCCTTTCCTCTCCTTTACCCTCCCCAATCGTTCCTTTCTTTCCCTTAACCTTTTTCTCCTATACCTTCTTTAAATTTCTTCCCTTTCCTTCATCCTTCCTCTTCCCTCTCCTCCTAAGGCTTACCTCATCATTCCCTCCCTACCCTCCATCCTTCCTTTCTCCTTCCCTTCACACACCCTACCCTCCATTCCACAGTATATACGACTGCCTGCTGTACTTATCACAGGATGTACCAAAAAAAAAAACCTAATATATTTATCGTTTTCACTTCACCAGGAAATTTCCACTGTTATAGCAGAGAGAGAGAGAGTTAAACCCTCCATCACTTTGCTATAACAGTAAAGAATATATCCTATTTTTACCTAAAATAAACAATATTACTAATAGAAAATATGAAAATAAGAGTGTCACATCCCAAACAGTAATTTAAAAGAACAGACATACAGAATGGTAGATGTATCATGTTCATACTGAAATGTTATTTAATTCTTAATTAAAAATATAAAGATATAAGTAATTATATTTTTCTCTCGTGACAAGCTCAGGTGGTATAATAATCAGGTTATAATATGTGTTCTTAGTGGAACGCTTGTCAATGTTATTAGACAAAATAAAATGCAATAAAAGAATACATGTCACATTTACAGAGAAAATATGATCATGTAGTACTACAAGACAAAATAAACATACATGAATGACATAGAGCTAAGCCTCTATTGGTTTTATATACTAAATGTATGTTGATGTGTGTGTAGCCTTGTAATAGTGTATGTGTGTTAATGTGTGTGTAGCCATGTAATAGTGTGAGTGTGTTAGGTTAGGTGATAGGTTGTGATAGTGTAAGTGGTCTGTCGTCCAGAAAGCATCTGCTCCAAATTTCACACACCGACACAGGTGGACTAAACATTGTGGTGTCCAAGTGCACCTATTATTACTCAGATAAGAATTGAGGGAGCATTGTAAAGTGGAACTGTTCAGTACAGAAAAGAATGTTGCCACAGAAGAAACCTGACCAAAGAATATAGGAGAGGAAAGATAGGACGTGATAAAGAGAGGGAGAGATTATGAAGAAATACAGAGCATTTCAAAGGAAGACAATCCAAAATAGTTGAGTGCAGGATTTAATTAATAGTAGCAACAAAATATTTTACCCAAAATGTAGAAGGTTCTTCTTGATAATAAACTCCAGAGATTGAAGCACTGTATTGTTGGCGTTGAGAAGGATTTACAAACACAACACTACAACACTACAAGATGGTTGCTGATCCTGTAGTGAGCACACACACATACACCTACACACACAGGAAGTGTCATGGCGTCATTCGTAAGGACAGTGGAGGAAAAAATAAAAAGCATATTAGATAATAAACTCCAGTGTACTGCGAACAACTTAATCCTTTGTAAATTATTGTGTTATTATATCTTGTTAAATCAATATAATAACTTTCATATTCCCCATGACAAGGGTTGTATATTTATTACCATACATACTTTTAGGATGTAGGGAAGAACACTGGAATCTATGAGTAGAGAACTTGCTGGAACACACAAATTTATCATCTGTGGTGACTTCAATGAACTGGATGTGGGAGACATACTCGACCATCTCAGCCTGTGTCAAGTAGTGGATTTCCTCACTCACGGCCAAAACACCCTGGACCTGATAATGTCCGACATGACTGACTTGTACCTTCCACCACAGCCACTCCCTCCCATGGGACGCAACCCTCACTCATCTGTACTCCCTACCACCTGTATGTACAGTCACAACCTACAGACCACTTACTGACTCAGCATTAAGACAATTTGGTCAGTGGGGGACAACATATCCATGGAATGAAGTCACTACACCTGAAGATGTCAACACCAAGTGGGAAAATTATCACTCTTCAGTTATGGAGGCTTACCATCATTTTTTTCCCTCCAAAACATCCAAGAAACATCCCTCTGATCTTCCATGGATCACCCCTAGAATAAAGCGCCTCCTAGAACTGCGTAACCAGGCGTTTTACACCAACAACCACCTGTATAAACAACTGAGAAACCAGATAATCAGAGAAATTCGTAAAGAAGTCGTATTACCCCACCAAGGTGCACCATCTTCTCCAAAACAACTCCAGTCAGTGGTATACCAAGATTAAAACCCTTTGTGGTCTGGGAAAGACTTCTAAACTCCTCCATTTCCTCACTGGTGTGTCAGATGAGGAAGCAGCTGAGCAGATTAACACCCACTTTGCCACCATTTGTCAAAGCCTTCCTCCTCTCAACCTCTCTCTCTCCTACCAGCTTACCTTCTCACCACCTCTCCTCCTTCTACTATACAAATATTTCAAGTTGCCAAAAAATTGCTAAGTCTCAAACCAAAAAAATCCACCACTCCACTTGACTTACCCATCAAAATTTACAAAGAATTTTCCCCTGAACTTGCAGTACCCATCACTTCAATAATTAATGCCTCCCTTAGACAAAGCAAATGCCCAGCAGAGTGGAAATCCTCTTTTATAACACCCATCCCTAAGTTGCCAAACCCTCCCACACTAAATGATCTTAGACTAATTGCTATTACCCCTGTTCCTAGTCTCATCTGTGAAGATTTTATATTCAACTGGGCATATGATATCATCAGTAATCATATTGACTTGCAGCAATTTGGCAACATGAAATCTACCTCTACCACTCATTGCCTTGTCAGTCTGCATGACTTCATCTATCAGAACCTAGACAAGCGCAAAACATCTCTTGATTTAACCTTCATAGACTTTCGGAAGGCCTTTGATCTAGTGGATCACACCACAGTGATAAAAAAGGGCTTAAATTAGGTCTCCCTGGATATCTTGTGGCATGGCTGTGAGACTTTCTGTGTGAGAGATAGCAGGTCACACGGTATCAAAATCACACCTTCATCATTCTAAACCTGACCTGTGGCGTCCCGCAGGGAACAAAAATGGGCCCTCTTTGCTTTATGCTGCTAATTAACGACGCCCTCACTGACACACCACACCGCTGGAAGTATGTGGATGACTCTACAGAAGGAGTCACTATTAACAACGACTCTCCTGATTACAGTCATCTACAGAATATCCTTGACTACTTGCAATCCTGGACCAGAGAAAACAGCGTCACCATCAACCAAACCAAGAGTGTAGTGATGCACATCAGTACATCCACCACTCCAGTACCACCACCTAATGTCACTATTGGCTCGCACTCACTACAGCTGGTTGAGTCAACTAAACTTCTGGGAGTCACCATCGACAACAAACTGGATTGGAAGCAGCACACCACCACCATCATCAAGGCAACCACCTACAGACTCTATATGCTGAAAACAATGAAGTCCTTTGGTGCCCTACATCAACAACTCAGGGATATATATACGATTTTCAACCTCCCCAATCTGACTTACTCATCTCCAGGCTTTTCATCATCACTAAACATCACACAACAACGCCGGCTGGAGAGGGTACAAAAGAGGGCCTGTAAAATCATACTGGGGGTCACCTACACTACATATGACCAGGCGTTAATCTCCCTTAATCTACCCTCACTGACAGAGACACCACCGTGACCTCCAGACCTTTGGTGAAAAGCTGCTGCTACACCCCAGACTCCGTCCACTCCTACCCCCCACCCTACCCCCTCCATCTAGAGCAGCCAGACACTATAACAAACTGAAACGTGTCAAATCAAGAACGGACAGATACAAAAACAGCCCTATTCCTACCATTATAAATATAATAAATAAATAATCATCCACTCTATACATGTATCATCTTTGTATATATATTACACATCTCACTTCATTTGTCCATTTTATCCATCATATCAAGTTATTTTGTATGTATATTTTCAGCCCCAGGGCTGCACTCTGTTTAATATATATATATATATATATATATATATATATATATATATATATATATATATATATATATATATATATATATATATATATATATATATATAGAGAGAGAGAGAGAGAGAGAGAGAGAGAGAGAGAGAGTACGAAAATGAGGGAGGGAGGGAGGGTGAAAAAAATGTCACCACCATTCCACTTTTATAATTTTATACAAGCAACAACTAATGCATTTCATCAATAGTAAATAGGTAGCCAGAAAGATATCGATATAAATAAATAAATATTTATATATACATATGTATATATATATATATCTTCACTGTGTGTGTTGGTGAGACAGTTGGATTCAACTACCTACTGTCCAGTAAGGATAGACAAGGTCAAGTTCCCTCCACAAGATGTGTCTCAGGGAATCATACACACAGCTGTACAGTCAATACATGAAGTTTGTCTTTCTTAGTCCATGATACGTTCCTGTTAATCAGGGAACACTCTATGTGATAGAATTGACATGTATATATGGTTTAAATGTTTAATATTACAGATGACCATATGTGAACTAAACTCATTTAACCACAAATTCCTCAAAGTTATAATTATACTATATATTATGTTCAAAAGGTGGAATCATAATATTAACGAGAAATATATGATATATAAATATATGAGAAACTTTTATCTGAGGTAGACATAAACAAAGCGACTGGACCAGACAATATACCCTGCAGGATATTGAGGACTAATGCTAAAGTTCTTGCCCCTGTCCTGCAGGTTATATTCTCACAAACTTTACAGACCGGTGAACTCCCTTAAGACTGGCTTTTGACAAATGTGACCCCAATTTTTAAATCCGGAGACAAAACCCTTCCCATTAATTATAGACCAATTTGTCTTACCTCAGTCCCCTGCAAAATTTTAGAACATATAATTCACAGACATATAATGGACCATTTTGATAGGCAAAACATACTGACTGACAATCAACACGGTTTTCGGCCAAAACGCTCTTGTGAGACGCAGCTACTGGTAACTACTCATGACATCTTGCAGTCCCTCAATGACACAAAAACTAGATAAGTTGACGCCATAGTATTAGACTTTGCCAAAGCCTTCGACAAAGTCCCTCACCAAAGACTACGACACAAGTTAGAATTCTATGGCATACAGGGACAGGGGGGAGGAGGTTGGAGACACCAACCAAACAGGGCAGTACTCCTAGGGTGGACGCTGGACTGGTGATAGGGAGGGTTGGAACTCCCGTTTCACCTGTCTGTCCACCTTTGCTGATCTTTTTCGTGTCTCACATACACCGAGAGTAGTCCAACATACTCCCAAAGACATCACTCTCTCTATTTACACAATATATACAAACACGCTACACACCACACCCTTTGTCCAAATGATATTCCCCCAAATTTAAAAAAAACTATGAATAGAATTAGTAACCAAGCCTCGGAGGCCCCTGGGGATGGGTCAATAAACTCCCCTCAGTCTGGACCATTTGTTGATGACCCCCCGAGATGCCCTGGACCATTGTCTGACACACTCTTTATCAACTTTTGCAGCATTCGCGGTCTTTCCTCTAACTTCTCCTCTGTTGAACACCACCTCTTCTCCGCTAAACCTCATCTTCTCTTCCTCACCGAGACCCAGATCTCAGCATCAACTAACAGCAACCCCTACTCTGTCTCCTCTTACTTTCTCTCTCCTCAATTTCGTGCCAAAGGCGGATGTTGCGTATACGTACGCAACGACCTCACTTGTTCTCGTGTTCCCGAACTTGACTCTTCTGATTGTTCAACTATCTGGCTTCGGCTAACCTGCTACTCTCAAACTAAATACATCTGTGCTGTATATCTATCTCCTAACTCTACTGATTATACAAAATTCTTCGACTATCTTACTTCTAAAGTGGAACACATTCTATCCCATTCTCCTTTCTCAGAAATCTCCATTTTAGGAGATTTCAACGTTCACCACCGCCTTTGGCTTTCATCTCCCTTCACTGATCCACCTGGTGAACAAGCCTTTACTTTTTCTATCCTCAACGACCTAGAGTAGTTAATTCAGTACCCTACCCATATTCCAGACCGCCTTGGAGATCAGCCCAATATCCTTGACTTATTCCTAACCTCTCATCCTTCTGCTTATTCTGTTGAACTTTTCTCTCCTTTGGGCTCCTCCGATCACAATCTTATTTCAGTATCCTGTCCTATCGCTCCTGTAAGACCTTTGGACCCTCCCAGCAAGCGGCGTCTGTGGCACTACAGCGCTGCTGGCTGGGATGATCTGAGGCAGTACTTTCAAGATTTCCCATGGAGTGATTTTTGCTTTCGTGGCCGGGGTCCCTCAGAGAGTGCTGCACGCATCTCGGAGGTGATCATCTCGGGCATGGAGGCATACATTCCATATTCTTTCCCTCTTACTAATTCACGAAAATCTTGGTTTAATCACGCTTGTTCTACTGCTGTCCACAACAAGGAGGTAGCTTTCAGACGTCACCGACGCCTTCAAACTGATGAATCTCGTGCTCTGTATATCTCTGCCCGGAATCGAGCCAAATCTGTTCTCCGACTAACCAAAAAATCCTTCATCCGTGCCAAGTGCAATGACCTGTCCAACATCTCCACCTCTCGTTCTTTCTGGCATCTAGCCAAAAATCTCTCCAGTAACTTTACTTCTTCCTCTTTCCCTCCCCTCATCCTTCCTGATGGAAATGTTGCCATCTCTTCAACTGATAAAGCTGAACTCTTCTCTCAAACCTTTGCCTCTAACTCTACACTGGACGATTCCGGCTCTGTTCCTCCAACTCCACCCCCCTCTGACTTACTTATGCCTGCCATTAGAATATCTTCAAAGGAAGTATTTTCTGCCCTCTCTGGCCTTAACACTCGGAAGGCGTACGGACCTGATGGGATTCCTCCTGTTGTTCTCAAGAACTGTGCTTCTCCACCTGTTCCTGTAATCTCTGGGGTACCCCAGGGCACGGTCCTGGGCCCCCTTCTCTTCCTTTCATACATTAATGACCTCCCACTTTCACTTTCCTCTACCACTAGACTCTTTGCAGACGATAGCTTAGTTTACAGACCAATTAAAGATAGGAATGACTGCCTTCGACTACAGGACGACCTAACAGCACTTGAAGACTGGGAAGTCAAGTGGCAGATGACATTTAGACCAGACAAATGCCATCACATCCGTTTTACCCGTGCCCATAATCCTATCCCTCATACATACCAACTACACAACACTAACCTCAACACAGTCCCTTCCCACAAATACTTGGGCGTCCACATCTCAGCGGACATGAGGTGGAACACACACATAGGTAGCATCAGGGCCAAAGCCAGTAGGGTCCTGGGGTTCTTGCGCAGGAACCTCAGCAGGTGTAACACAGACATCAAAATTATTGCTTATAATACATTCGTTCGGCAACACTTAGAATATTGCGACACTGTCTGGGACCCACACACTTATAATAATATTAATAAATTAGAGTCCATACAAAACAAAACTGCAAGATGGGCCAGACGTGATTACAGACACACTACATCAGTCACTTTGCTTATACAAGACACAAAACTAGACCCATTGGCAACACGAAGACAGATACACAGACAACAGATGATATACAAAATCACAAACAAGTTAGTTGACATAGACAAAGACACATATCTACACCCTACAAGTATACGATCCACTAGAGGCAGCCACAACTTAAAATACCATACATACCAGACAAACACTGATATATTTAGGCACTCATTCTTTCCCCGCAGCATCCAAGAGTGGAATCATCTCCCATCTCATATAGTTAATAGTCCCACTCTTGACACTTTTAGAAATAGGATCACCAATCATTACCTCCCCAATCCTAATCCTCAACCCACAGTCCCTGACCCAATCCACCCTCATCCTAACCCCCTTCCTAATCCTACCCTGGATCCCTAAATCCCCCGCACAACCCCCGCATATTATGCTGCCCACGAGCAGCCCTCTGCGGGACCTCTTAACTTGAACTTGAAGTTGATATTGGTGGAAGAAGATTTTTGTTTACGGATACCAGCACACGGACAAATATATAATCTTGCTAAACAGTTGTCTGTTAAATATACCAAATCATTTTCACTCATAGAGGTAACGTTGCAAAAATACAATAACGTTGACAGATGCAGACGTCATCAGCACAGATAATGGCAGTGTGTGTTTTGTGATTACATGTTTTTTTGTTCTATAAATACAGTACTTCCCTTCTTGGCCTCTCCTCTCCCCATTCAATGTTAAATACCTTTCCATTCATACCTCCGTTTCTATGAAGTATTAATCTAAACTTCAATATATATTTTAATAACATGAATATTTCGTCCCTGTTGTGATTTAACATTATTCGTTACCATTTGTTTAACACGGGTAATACAGTGTGATAAATACTCTTGTTTCCATTGTCTCTATCAATTATTCCCCATTTTGTTCCTATTACCACACTGGATTCTTGTTTCTTTCTTGTCTTTCCAATCCCCATTCACTCTTATCAGTTTCATTTCATTGACTCGTCTTCATTATGCCTTACTCACTCTGATATATTCTAATTTTTAAGTTTTCGTTGTACTGACATTTAAATAGAAATAGGCATAAACCTTATAGTTATAACACTCACAACCATACTCAGATTAATGTGTCTATAAAATATTATACCAGCTGAAAACACATTCCTAAAGCTCTCTTCCTTCGTATAGCAACATAGTAAACAGTAAATATCTCTGAATAATGGAAGATAAAAGAGTGACGTTCATGTCTACGTATGATATGCTGCTATCATATGCATGTGCTCAATATTTTTCAATTTTAATGAATAAGTCTGAGTATCTTGAAGTGAATGAAGAGAAAGAAAGAAGGACATACTGTTTCTGGAGGATACTAA
Source organism: Petrolisthes manimaculis (assembly GCA_034508575.1). Lineage (NCBI taxonomy): Eukaryota > Metazoa > Arthropoda > Malacostraca > Decapoda > Porcellanidae > Petrolisthes > Petrolisthes manimaculis. The sequence goes on from JAWZYT010000264.1 coordinate 491,690, forward strand.
CGCGAAAGAAATAAATGAAATGAAGAAGATAAACAGTAACCAGGAGGAAACAGAAGGAAAAGGGAAACAGAAGAATTCTGTAATGGAGCCAATCCTTTTAATGTATCCTAATATTGTTAATATATTACTATGTTATGCAATGAAACCCTCCACCCTCTATTCATTGTTGCATGTTATGCAATGAAACCTTCCAGTATATATTCACTGTTACAATATATTACCAGGTTATGCAATAAAAACCTTCCACCATCTATTCATTTTTTTTTTTTTTTTTTTTTTTTTTTATGATCCGACACTGGACATAGGCTTAATCAAGCCCGTTATCGTGGCCCAGGTCAACTGATGCTCTCACACACACACGTCACGACTTCCGAACTGGTACCCAGCCACAGAGAGAGGGAAGTGAGGGTGATTAACAAATACTGCATCTGTTATGGTACCAGTGAGGGTGTTTTACGACGTTCGGTGGCCTTATAGTTAGTGCCTGATACTCAAATCGGAAGAGTAAATATTCTCAGGCCCTCACCTGAGAGGATCGATCTCCCGACCTCTAGGGTATGAGTCCAGAACACTAACCACTCGGCCACCTCCCCTTGCAATATATTACAAGTAAGCCAATTTTGTTACTTGACCTCAGTCAAGACATTTTCTGATTCCTTACTTTGAGTTACTGGTTACCAACGGATACTGTTTTGTAGTGGAGGGTGACTTAACTACCCAATGATCACTGTCACTTCTACACACTCTGTCTCACATCTCACCCACATCCTCTTTCCATTAGCCTTCTCCTTTACATATTTCTAGTGCTCACTCTATTCCTTCATTTCCCCACCACATTCTCCTTCCCACTACCCCCAACATCATTTTGTGTGTTCAATAATAATTAGTGAGATTATGCAAACAGGACCTGTAAATAAATTATGTGATGTTTTTGTATGCAATTACAATCCATGCAATATGTTAGAACATTATAGTAATCAGATGGAGTCATTAGATAGTAATGTCTAGGCCAAACAATCAGGCGTTGGAGAACCATCACAAGTGTCGGAGAGAACAGTGTTTGAAAATCCGTGTTAAATTCATACACCCACCTTATGAGATACACTTTCCCAACCCTTCTTTCCATCTCACTCTGTAGTGAATGGTTCGTATCAGGATCACACGTGGTTAGGGATTCTAATTTCTGGGTGCCTTAGCATGCATGCGCATACACATACTCACAGGTATGTATACACGTAAAGACATGGCTGATAGTGGTGGACCAGGGCCAAAGGAATGTTGGAGAGCAACTGAAAAGAGTTCGAACAAGTGAATTTTCCCAACCATTCTCAACGTTGAGAGAGGTTTAAAAAAATCACTCTTTCGAACTCTGTTCAATTGCTCTCCAACACTCCTTGGACCCTGGTCCAGCATTATTAGCCATGGCTGTACACACACACGTACGCTAACACGCACAGGCGTGCACGGACGCAAGCACACGGATGTATGCACACAGGTAAACGCATGCAGGCCAGCACACACAGCTCTCTCTAATAAAACAACAACTTCCTGTTCACTAATCAATACAATTTAGTAAAAGTGTTCACCCCATGATAAGTAAAGATTGAGTCATTACTACTGTTACCATTCAATGTGTGTGTATGTGTGTGTGTGTTAATACATATGTGTGTATACAATAATAATAATAATAATAATAATAATAATAATAATAATAATAATAATAATAATAATAATAATAATAATAAAAATAAAAGGTTTATTTGGTACACGCACCCAAAGGGTTGTAAATATACATTATAAACTGGTGATGCAAATAGGTGATACTTGTAGTTGGTGGTGTCCTAGTGTTATCACTGCTGGTGGTGGTGGTGTGGTAGCCGTGTGAAACTGCATCACTACTGTCTTGCCGTGGTTGATGGAGATATTGCTGTCGTTGGTCCATGTCTGGAGGTTGCTGAGGTGTTGTTGCAGGAGGTGGTAGTGAGTCATCCACATATTTCCAGCGAAATTTTGTGTCAGTTAAGGCGTCATTGATTAGGATGAGGAAGCACAGGGTTCCCATCCTGGTCCCCTGGGGCACACCATACGAGATATGTTGGTGTATAGATACTGCACCCTGGTGACACATTACCTGATATCTGTGACATAGGAAGTTTGCCAGCCATGTCACTAGACTGGGCTCCACTCCCATATCAAGAGCTTTCCTTAGTACTAAGTTATGGTCTACTAGATCAAAAAACTTTCTGAAATCTAAGAATGCAAGTGCAACTGAGGTCTTTCTTATTTTCAGGTTACTGTAGTCTAGCAGGTTTTCGAAACAATGTGTGGTTGACGATGACTTCATATTTCCTAATTGTTGGGGATCAATTACATTTGTGAAGTTGGCTGAAACTCAGTCGAACACAAAGCTTTCACATAACAGGCTCGGGAGGCAATGGGTTATGGCAATGGGTCTTAATTCATCAAGTGACTGGGGTTTTGAAACTTTTGGTATTCGAGTAACATAAGCGGTCTTCCAATCCTGTGGGCATTTACTCTGACTAAGTGATGCATTAATTATTGAACAAAAGGGTTTTGCAAGCTTAACAGGAAATTCACAGTACAATTTAACGGGAAGGTCAATAGAGGTAGTGGGGTGTTTGAGCTTAAAGCTTAAGAGCTTATAGTAGACCTCGTGCTCATTAACGTGTGGGGGAGGGATGGAGGGTAGGTAACCTGATAATCAGCGCTGATCGCGTTCAGTGTATTCATTAGTTCGTCATGGTTGACAGATTGTTGGGCCTCATTTTGATTGTTTAGTTTTCTTTTTAATGTGTGGCACATGGTAGATGTCACCCGTCTGACCTCGGTGACCTCGGACGGTTGTGTGTGTGTTAATACTATTAGTGTATGTGTGTATTAACACATAAGTGTGTATATTATTAGAGTATCTGTGTGTTTATACTATGATAAGTAAGGGTTGAATCATTACAGTTGTCAGATTTTGCACAATGTTATATTTTACAATAAATTATATTGAATAAAATACAACATTATAATGGTAATACAAGATGGTAGTGTTCCCTTGTTACTTATATTAATAAATAAATAAAGTGGCTTTAGAAATATACCAACAGATAGCCAGGAAGTTAAATGGGAGTAGTATAGTGTTGGTAAATCTGGAGCAACTGATTCCTCCATACTATTCCAAGCAACAGAACACCATTATTTAGGCTAATGTGGTCCTGTTTCCTGGTATAGTTCGGAAGAAGCAAGAAACAACAACTACAACAACAACAACTACAACAAACCCAATTTTAATACCTTTTCCTGTAATGGTTTAAGATATGTTGCAAGGATTATTTTATTCATTATTATTATTACTATTTTATTCCTTATCTCTACTAGTATTAGGACCATAGAATCAAAGCAGCCTCTAAAGGACCAATAGGTTTGTTGCTGTTTGTATTATATTGTATATATTGTTACGGAAACTAGTATCATGACAGTATGCTAAACAGGTTTTAACGATAGTAATGAATGTTCGCCGGCTCCTGGTTAGGGTATTTCCATATAATGGAAATGAGATGAAACTGGAGCCGATTCGTAGTCACTACTGGTTCCGATAACTGACTTCGAACATGGCAGATTTTCTATAAAAGCCAGGGTTTCTTGGTAGAAGTACCTGTGTGATATGGCACTCCGGCCGTAGTGCAGAGTTTTCGGCAACTCGGATCCAATTGGCACTGGATTTGATTCACAATTGGGGCCTCCAGTGGGGTTTTAAGTTTTCAAATAGAAACAGTGTAGGGGTTATTTTCACTCATAGGAGATAGCCAGACGTCCGGCTGATTATGGGTGGAAACCCCCTACCTATTCAAAATTCAACTAGATTTCTTGGACTGATATTTTACAGTCGACTGACATGGACTTGCCATGTCAGTCAGTTAAAAACTAAATGTTTAAACGCACTCAATATACTGAAGTGCATTTCTGGTACCAAATGGGGAGCAGATAGGAAGTCTTTGTTAATGCTATATAAATCCCTGATCAGATCTAGAGTAGATTATGGGTCAATAGTGTATGGTTCGGCATCTGAGTCTGTGTTGAAAGGTTTGGATGTTGTGCAGAATGCGTGTTTGCGTGTGTGTCTTGGAGCCCTACGTTGCACTCGAATCGAGCGTCTAGAGGTGGAGTCACAAGTGCCTCCCGTCCGTCTAAGACGAGACCAACTAATGTTAACATACTTCGCTAAGAAAGCCGAGTCATCCGCTAAGAAAGCCAGGTTGCCGAGTCATCCTCCCGGCAATGCCTTGCTTCGGCAACCGCACCCGGGGGCATATTCTTGAACTGCATACGTGCTCGTCTTAATACCTAAGCCAGCCAATCAACAGCCAGGAGTTGTAGCCAATCACGACGCATCCAGCGCTGGGTAATGACGTCATGAAGGGAGCTTCCATTAAACACAATAAATGCAAATGAAATACATTATTACACGCGTATTATGAACAAAGTAAATCCAAAGATTGTAAATAATGTTTAATGTAAATGATAAGGAGCGATCAGTGGTCTTTACAATGTGTGTTACAACACAATCATGAGAAACTTTGATACATATTGGCCTATAGGTAACTCAAGCTACCAACTCTTCTGCGCAAGTCATAATATTTATCAGTTTTGCCACTCATTAAATTGGTAAAAACCCAGAAGTAAAAATAACCCAGATTGGTCAAAATAAAACAACAGCACAGTTGCCAAAAAAGGTATTGCGACAACTATTGTTACAACATTAAATATATTAATGTCCATAGTTGTTTGTAGGGATTATAAGTATGTATTACAGAAGGATATGTATATTTCCTTCTGTTATACATGCTTATAGTCCATACAAATAGTTGTGGATATTACTATGGCTAAAGTTCTATCGATAGTTTGTTGCAATACCTTTTTTGGCAACTGTACCTTAAATACAGTTAACGAAACATGTTTTTCATACCGATAGTAAAATTAACTAAACACAGAATCGCATTTCACCTTTAAAACATGATTTACTTGTAAACAAAAAGGCTGGAGATCATCAATACCTGTCATTTATCGTCAGTCGTAAGAAAGGAAATCTAGAGAAAAAACCCTAGATTGCTATACTCCATACCAGGTGGAGTCAGAAAACCCCAGATCCAGCTGGATAAAAGTAGCAGTGGGATCACTGATATTTATAGTGTTTTGTATTGATACTCATAGCCCCTGGTTTCTTTCTTTAAAATGTTCAGTCAATTCCTCTTCCCACTTCGATGGTCCTCTTTTTAGCATCCCTCACAGCTCTCTGGCTCTTTTTATAACTACCATAATTGTGAGGCTTCATATTTGTGCACCCCAATGTTCAATAAATATATAAATTTTATATACTACAGTGTGAGAACAGCACCATGTTCACATCTGGACAAAACTCATAAAAGGAGAAAGTCGATTAAATACTTGTGTATTTTTGTTTTGCTTTATTGTGTCATCATCATGCAGATTATATAGACAGTTGAAGGAGGACCAGTCCCATTAGTACCTAGCTGTTACTGTATAAAACAAATTTCAGTGTAAAATATAAAATATCGGTAATCAAAATAATATTAGTTCTGTACAGCATCTTTTCATAGATTGTCCCCAGTATCTTACCGCCTGACAGCAGGCTTTCTCACCTCTTTTCTTCCTCTTTCACGGATCTTCATAGTGAGTTTCTCATGTTCTCTGTTCAGTAGGGTACCAGACAAAAGTGTTATCAGATAGCCTAGAAACTTCGTTTGAACACAGCATTTTTACCGTACCATATATCAATTCCATATGTGAGATATAAACGAAGAGCTGTTAACCAGTTTGATTTCAATACAGTATATTACATATACAGTTATTGTGTTACATAGAAACTCCCTTCATCGTAAGTAATACGAGAGTAATTGTACAGTATATTTTATATTTCATTGGTGGTGTGTTACGGAAACTCCCTTCATGACGTCATCTATAGGGATAGGCCAATATGTATCAAAATTTCTCATGATTGGGTTGCAACACACATTGTAAAGAACACTGATTTCTCCTAATCATTTATGTTAAACATTATTTACAATCTTTGGATTTACTTTGTTCATAATACGCGTGTAATAGTGTAATTAATTTGCATTTATTGTGTTTAATGGAAGCTCCCTTCATGACATCATTACCCAGCGCTGGATGCGTCGTGATTGGCTACAACTCGTGGCTGTTGATTGGCTGGCTTGGGTATTAAGACGAGCACGTATGCAGTTCAAGAATATGCAACCCGGTCTGGGAAAAAAAAGGACTGAGTACCGAACTTGCCTTGCGAATACCATAAAAAAAATCATACAAAGGCAAGTCCAGTTCCTCGTCAGTATAGGCTGCCACCACCAAACCACAGGTTGATCAGAGGAACCAAGCTATCACACACTGGGTGGGTAACGTAGCCTGAACCCCAGTAAAAATCTAAGTAGGTACACAGTCTATTTGTATAGTATACGGTATCGGTAACGGAATACTCAACTAATTGTAATCTAGTTTATTATGTACATTCATTAATCACTTATATATATATATAAAAAAAACATATATGTATATTCCTCCCTAAATTCCCAATCCCCCAATTCTACCCCCGCTGACACTAGGACGGGGACAAATCCCGCGTCTCGCTAGTGACAAAGCTAAACCAACAAATAAACAAAAATAATACACTCCACTTCCTAACTAATAAAAAAAATACATACACATATATATATTATTAATCAATAAGAGAAAAAAAAAGCAATGGCCGAAACAAATATGATACTCTATGATTTTCAACTATGCCAGCAATCTCAAATTATTATTATTATTGTTTTACACCAGTTTTCCAATATTCTCGGAATTGTGCTATATGGCTTTTCACCACGGGAGACGAAGAGAAACTCCATTAATAACAATTATCAAATGTATAATAATTTACCCTACCTCAATATTAACACTTGTATCACTGTTGTAGTACTAATCCAGTAGAGTTACCTTTTCACCACGGGAGACGAAGAGAGACTGATTGTGAGCAATTGCTTCACTTCCTTCTCACCTCGTCCCGGCAGTTCTATGGCATGTACTCGTGACAAACTAGTCCCTCATGACCTACATTTTTATATTTCCACTAATTTCTGCAATAACCCAGGTGTCTTCCCTAGTTACATTTTATGATTAACTAATATCCTTAACATATCAATACATTACCTCTATCCTCAGCCACATATAATACAATTCTAATTTATAGTACAAATAGTTATTCCGCCACCGAAAATGGCTCGTCCTCTCTTTGGGACCCTACACCTTACTTAACTAATTTTCTAAGTAAGTTACCAGTAAAAATGCTGGTATTTATGGAGAGTGAAGTTAGTCATTATACATTAATTAAAAACATCCTAAATAACATACATATAAAATGGGGGTGTTACAAATGCGGCTGTGCATAGCGGTCATACAGACAGATGGACTGTTTTATATATTAGATTTATACCAATGGACTAACCAACATATACACACAAGATATCCCAAACTCTCATGTAAACGAGTTAATGATATCAATTTGATGGGTTTTATGACGTGCATTAGAATAGTCTACAGTCATAAACAGTTTTATGTGAGATAAATCATATAATAAATAGGGCAGCAGGGTTGTAAAATGACAGTTTGGAAATCTATTGCATGGCGTGATTTTATTATCAGCAACAGTACTACCCTATGATTATCTTCATGTTTGTATGTTATAAAATTTTATCATTTTTGCGTGTAAGCGGCAGAGAAGATTATTATTATTATGAAACAATTGGTGAATTTTTAATACTTACTGTATTAATATGGAGGACGTCAAAGGGAACTTAAAGGTAAAATAAAGCATCATAAGTAATTGTAAGTGCTATCACAGTAGAAAATCCATTATAGCCTTGCACAACATGGGATTTTGTGCAGCAGAGTTCGCTATCAGAATGCTACATGATAACTAGAGTTTTCAAATGTGTGCTGGCCAACGTGTTTTGGCAGTTCAGAGTTGCCGATGCGGACCAGCTGATACTCAGATTTGGTATCTACATTTCATTAGTGCCTGGATTTGTGGTTAACACCTGAATTTCGTAATGTGAGCATTGTAGGGTTCAGTATATTTCATACTGTAGATAGCAGTTTATCAAGGAACAACAAGGTCGCAGCATGACGAAGCAAGCAGGATATGAAAGAGGTGATAAGAAAATGTAAGGCTGCAACAGACTGTGTAACTATATTATATTAATTAAAAACTGAAGTTCCTAATAACTTCTTAATCTTACCTCATACCAATTCTCCTCCATAAATGTATCTTGCCATGGTTGCTGGAAGAGAACGACTTTTCGTCAGTGAAAATTGTCCTCTCCCAGAACTCCATATACAGCCGAGCAAAGGCGAGCCTGGCAGCGCGGTGTGTGTCTGTGAGGTGTTCCTTCTTGGCCGGCACACGGTGGTGGATGCGTGCCTGACGTAACCTAGTGCGTATAATTTCTGCGGCTACATTTAAGGACAACTCTTCCCTTATTGCCTTGGCATTTGAGAAAGGATTGTCTTCGGCTGCCTGGACAATCCGCCAGTCTTCCTCTTCACTCGTGACCCGCGACTTTGGTCTTCTCTCTGATTAGAGCAATGAAGCAAGTCATTAATTACACACTCTCTTGTGTTCTACAACAAACTGACCTCATGTGCACAATCTGTATAAATATTAGTTATATTTTTTTTATTCAAATTCAATACTGAAATCAGATATTTTGTAGCTTAAGATTGTAACAAACCTTTTCGGGGTTTATCAACAATTATTTATTTTCTATGGGTATCTACGATATATATGCATTATAATTCCCACGTACTCACCTTCTCTCACGAGTTAGCTAGGTTTAAAGAAAGAACTCTCTTTCCTTTATGTTTATTATTTGGTCAGAGGTCAAAGATCAAAAAAAAATTTCTTCCACAGGTTACAATTTGTATATGTATTTTATAGTTAACCTGGAAAGTAACTAGGAACTTTACATAACTTCCTAATTCTTACATTATAAATAAAGTAGTGACATCTTCTATCCAATAGTAAAGATGTCACTAAACATAATGACAATAGTAGGGATGTGTAGCAGAGATATTCATCTCCCACTTAATAGTGAAGATGTTGAGATGTGTATTGGTTAGTTTGCACCAACACATCTCCCGCACCAGTGTGTGGTGGGTAGTTAAGATGTGTTAGTTTGTCTGTTTACACCAACACATCTGCCGCACCAGTGTGTGGTGGGTAGTTAAGATGTGTGGTGGGTAGTTGATATGTCACACCATAGTGAAGATAATCATCTTCCACTGAATCGTGAAGATGTTAACGTTTACCTCTACTGAATATAAAGGACGATGTGACATAATATGGGTAGTGAAGATGTCATTTTCCACTTATCTCTGCTTCACATTGACTAATATGTCATGAGTCAAATTTTGACTCGTGACAAAGATACAATATATAATGAATAAACTCTTATCACAATATATGCTTTACGCTGTTTACTTGTATGGAGTTCTATGTGATAAAAGAATAACGTGGGTCTCAAATAAACAAAAGGAAAAGAGATTAGTCGTAGCAAAGATGAGAATGCTAAGTTGGATGTGCGTGACTAAGTTGGGCAAGATGAGGAATGAAAAAATTAAGTGAGTGAAAATTCAAAGAAACTGCAATAACGTAGGCTGTAATGGTATAGGCATGTGATGAGAATAGAGGAGTAATATGTGTGAAGGAGAGAGATGAAAGTGAAGGTGCAGGGCAAGATAAATTGAGGCAGACCGAAGAAGAGACGGACAGATATTATAAGGGCTGATTTGAGAGAGAAGGACGAGGTGGAGGCGGTCTTGGTCGAAATGTATACCCCTCATAAAAGCGAGAAAAAGACTGAGTGCAAGAAGAATAAACTTTACACACTATGAAATTTACAAGATTAATTGATAAAGATGCTTAATCTAAATAATTAAAACCAGCATACCCAGGTCATTTAAATTTCCGGTGTGTTGCCAACGCTGAATCCACCTCCTGACGCAAGATCTAGAGCACCCCAGTCGCTCTGCAATGCCCCTGCTACTTATACCCTCCTCATACAGCGTGACGATGCGGGCACGCCGAGAGAGCTGGGTGTCGTGGTGGTTCATGACGATGGAGCGTGTAGTCAGGAATGATCATCTCAGGCTCAGCACCATCCACCGCCCACATCGCCTTTGGTACTCAGATGTTGACTCAGTTGAGTTTGTCTCTTACACCCGTAGTTTTAAAAACAAGAACATGAAGGAATACCCTTCAAAAGCTCCGGCTCTTAATGATTCAAGTGAAATAATAAAATATCCATATGTAAAGGTCTCAAAAATATTAATTATATTTTATCTGAATTTCCGTATTCATATGGTTATATTGAAATTTTGAAAATGAACCCTTTTTTATTGAGGGTGAACCCCTCGGTTGAAAAAATGATTCAATGTCGGTAAAAGAAAATGGATGGGAGTGAGTGAGTAAGTAATTTGAACCATTTTAGAAGTTGTCGCCCCAAAAAGAAGAAGAACAAGAACAAGAACAATAATTACGATAAGACCTTGAGCTCTCGGCTGAGGCCGGAGCTAAAAATGAGGGCCCTTCCTGGGGCTCTAAGAAAACTCCAAACTACTCCAGGCAACAAATTCCCTATTCGAAACACTGAAGCGTTTTGTGGCTTGGATTATTTGGAGGGTTCATAGAGCTCCAGTAAGGGCCCTCAAATTTGTTAAAACTACGGTCCTTACCAACAGAATATGATTTTATCTCTGAATTAACTCCTCGCTGACTAACAACGCATTAATTGTGGCGTCTACTACTGGTTCCTTATTTTTTTCTATAAGCTGAGTCGTAATATCAAAAGCTATAGCACTTACTGTAGCCAAAATATACGAGAGAGACTCCTTTCCTCCATTTCTACAAACCTAGAAATTTCCGCTTCACCCACCAATGGTAGTTACTACAATATGAAGATATTCGTTTTTACTACATATTATAACAATCAGCTATTGCATCACCATTTCATAGTGTCTAATGCTAAATACCAAACAGAGCATTACAAAACGAGGAAAGCTATGATGTTTCCTTGGTTGTTTTGTTGTTACATTGTAATATTATAAACTTTATGATACCTTTAATGATGTTATAAATGAACATTAATGCCAAAATATAAATGATAATAACAGACCTGTGTATATGTTCATACTTTTATTAAGAGTCTACTCATCTCTCTCCTCAAGTCGTCGTTCACCACTCTTGTGGGAGTCATTTAACTCCCCCACCATCTTTAATAACCCCCCCAATTCCTCCACCCCTCAAACCCCCAATTTCCTCCACGCCTCAAACCCCCAATCCCCCCACCAGTGCATATTTCGAGCAGAGTTCAGAACAAGTGTTTTGGCGTCACTATCTCGCACAGCGTTGGCAGTGCTGGGTGGGCCTCACAGGAGTTTGACCAGCTGTACCAACAGAATCCCCAGACCTGTTTCGATCTTCCAGACGACTAAACCCCAAGATATAGATGAGAAACAGTGTTACCAAATGTGGAAGGCATCCTACCACCATGTATCTGAGAGGCCTGTCCTCGATCCATTCGTCAGCAACTGTACTCATTAATGTTGAAAAATGTTCCATGTGTATTGTACAGTCGGCAGCGGAAGTCCTGTCGCCTCACCTGCTTCACCGAGACATGTAGTGTTCATGGACTCGAGAAATACGCACGTTTTCTGCACCTAATGATATCGAGTCTATGAACATCGCGTGCCTCGGTGAAGCAACTGTGGCGACAGGACTTTTGCCACCGACTGTACAGTCACGAGCACTAATAAGTATCCAGGTGTGCTTCGAATACCTGGAGACAGAAGATAAATCCACAATAAAGTCTCCATTGGAATAACTTCATTGGTTAATTGGACTGTTCAAAGATTCAACCAAAGCTGTAAACTTATTAGTGCTCGTGACTGTACATCGAATATTCATGTTATGATTAGGAAGCTGAACGGCAAGACTTACTTTATATGGTTAACCGCTAAATAACTTAAAACTCTATTTCTTTTGTTCGCTGGTCGATAGCCAATAAATCCAACATTTAAGTAAGTCTGTCAGGCACCATTTTGCGTCCAGACTCTGTGAAGTCAAGACCTCGTCCTCGTTCTGCATAGCGCCAACAGTTTTACACGTATTGTCCGTTTGAGCTACCTTGGGTTCCGAGGCCTCTTGCCAGCAGTACTCTGTTGTCTCTTTGCGTTAGTAAAGTAAATTGTAACGTAATTTGCAGCGTTTTGCTGCACTGCTGTTGTGCACCTTCTGTGTTTTTGTCTTTGCTTGAGGACACCATGTAGTGCATGCTAGCTAGTAGATAGTTGTTCCCTACACCAGACCCGCAGCACTCGCTGCCTCAGGGGTAATCCCTGTGGTAGTGGGGCCCAGTAGTCTGGTGTGTCATTTGGGCACCTCTTTTTCTCGAACTAATCTTTTCTTCCATATTTTCCGCGACCTCTTGGGCCTACGGTTGTCTCATATTTCTGAGCAACGGTATTCGCTTGGGAGGTGGGTTCTGACTACACCACCCCTCGCATTAGGCAGGTTCGGTGGTGGGAAAGTTCCTTCCGCACTAGCTCCGATCCCCTAGCTGGTACTGGAGTACGCCGCCAGGCTACCACTAGGGAGGGTTGAGTAAGGTTACTTTTATTTTTCCCTAAATCATTGTCCTTATTTTGGGGGGTTGATACAAGAGTTAAGGGAGTTATGAGAGGGTGTGTGCAGAGGAGTCGGACCTAGTCCGATGTCCCGAATGGCTGATCCCCCGACTAGCCTTCCTTCTCCTCAAGGAGGGAGGCTGACGACCACTGACCATCCTAAGACAACGGCAGACAAAAATGGAAAAAAAATCTCAAATCAAATTACAAACATCAAACATAATAACGTCAATTATGACGAGCCTAGAGACATTGCTAACGCCCTCGCCAGGCAGTTCTCTTTTGCTAGCAGCTCTGACAATTACCATCCAGCTTTCTTGCCCCTCAAGGAAGCATTAGAACTGTGAACCACAGTTCCCTTTACAAACACACACACACACACACCAAAGGCACTTTTTTATCCCACACCTTGTAGCTTTTGCAGGCTTACCAACTTAACACACGGAAAAAAACGTGTTCTCCGTTACATATAGTGTATTATTGGATTACAAGTAAATTTCTGGCCATAACAAGGACATCATTAACATGTAGACATAGTAGAATAAAGCTAGTTACTATTTGTGAAGCATATGATAATCAGTGGTGACAACCTTGAGGTGTCAGCTTTCATGACAAAGTTAGTGAGACTCAAAATGTTATTACATATCCAATAAATGTTCGAGATACTATGTGTATTTATCCTTGTACCGGTATCAAGTACCGGTAACAAATAACATTAAATTATTATATTGTTGTTGATTGCAGAGTGTTACTCACTGCTCTGTTATGTTTTGTTATATTCTGTTGAAGCAAACCCTACATGTTTATAATGATGAGTATGTATGTGCATATAAAGGATAAATTCAATAGAAGACTACCATCAGCATCTTGCTATTACTTTTATGATGATTATTACTTCACCTTGTATGCCACAATATTTATATTATACAGCTCTTAATAGTAACAACATTAAAGTAAAAGACAATATACAGAAATACAAATTTCAATTCTATTTCTATAAAATATTACATATTTGTCTAACTTTATTTTTAGTTTCTATGATTATGAATTTAAATGCGGCCTATATAATATACGTCTAGTTATCACTTACAATACTTAATTAATAATGTTGGCAATCTAGCAAACCAATGCATTTTGAGGGCCAGAACTGTAATATATTATTCTCCCGACAAAGAGAATATATGTTTGTCACCTTTGATTCTCCAGGTTTAATAGAAACAGTGGATATGCGGTAAACTTTAACTTAATCATTTGTTATGTAATTATTGATGAATAATTTGTTGCGATGGATAACAATGTTTTTATTACTTGAAACTTTTGTGCAAACACTCACACAGTTCACAATGGTGAGTTTAGTGTGGCAAAATAATATTACTTATATATCCAACTCTAAAACATTAATCAGTTATCAGTTATTACATATCATTATCTCCATCTAACTCGTAGACACAACTAATTCAATTTATCCTGCCATATTTTCACTCACGTCACTCATACATTCATCCCCAACCATTATCATTTTTCCTTCCCGTCTCTCCCTCCCGCCAGTGAATGATTCGATTGAAACTTTCAGTGGATGGTGCAATAGTTCTATATGAGTCAGAAGTGGCAACACTCCACCAGCCCCTCCACAACCTCCCCCCATCTCTTCCTCTCTCTCTCACTTCACCCCTCCATAACTCGTCAGGTAGAAATGACCCCATGATGAGTGTACTCGTGTCTCCATCTCATCAGCTAGCGACTTGTTTTTATCTCGACAAATCTTCATATTCGTTTCGATCCTCCAGACCAATAAATCCCATGATAAAGATTCATAATATGAACGACAGTGTTACCAAGTACAAAAGGCTTACTACCCTCACATTTCTAAGGTACAGTCGGCGGCAGAAGTCCTGTCGTCTAATCTGCTTCACCGAGACACACAGTATTCATGGACTCGAGAAATACACACGTTTTATACACTTAATAATCTCGAGTCTATGAAATCGTATGCCACGGTGAAGCAAGTGAGGCGACAGGACTTTTGCCGCCGACTGTACAGTCTCCTCTACTCCCGCTTTCACCAGTTCAGCATTGCCATCGTATACACCCAGCATGGTGTGAGCTACCAGTTCCAACTCTCACATCCGAAACACCTGCCATCAACCCTTACTCTTACTGGCAGGTGTTTCGGATGCGAGAGTCGGAACTGGTAGCTCACACAATGCCGGGTGTATACGATGGCAACACTGAACTGGTGAAAGCGGGAGTGGAGGAGACTTTACTATTGCGAACTGAAGTTCGTTACCACCCTCCACCAGCCAATCCCGACATGTGGCACCATCACATTCATGGATTCGAGGTGTGAAGCTGGAAACAATGCTCATGAACCTGACTGATTGATTCGACTCGGGTTCATGAGCCTTGTTTCCAGCTTCACACGTCGAATCCATGATTGCGAAGGTGCCACATGTCGGGGTTGGCTGGTGGAGGGTGGTAACGAACTCTAGTCCACAATAGGACATGTCCTCGATCCATTCGTCGGCAACTGTACAGTTGGACACATGAATGGGTGGTACAGCACAGGTGAAAGATACTTGTCCCATTTGAGTAACCAGTGTCTATTATCAGGTACACTCGCCAGCACTGCCCCGTGGTACAGGGGCTCGCACGTTTTAGGAGATGTGGCACCACTGTGATGATTTGCCTCGAAACAATCCACGTGAGTGAAATAAGTAACCTCGATACATGTTTCGAACCACAAAGTATCATAACAGGCTGAACTTTGTTTAACCTGATCCATGCAATAAGTGTTTAATATCTGCCACCTTTATAATTATATAAAAGAGAGAAGTATGTAATCTTACCTCATCACGCCCTAACCATCGGAGCAAGACCCGTGAACCTATATACATTTTCTTGTTCAGAGTAACCCAAGGATGGTTTTAGGGAAAAAAAAATAAAACACATTGCTCTTTCTAGCTGCTGGCGAGCTTGCCAGACGCCAGTGAGGAGTGGGGATTTACCAGAAAAAAATAGGGATGTACAGTATATCCCCACCGGGAACAAATTTTGATCACCCCATCAGGAGGAAAATTTGTGATTGCATTTGCAATTTATGCATATGATTAATCTTAATCCAACATACTTTTTGTTCTCCAAATATCGGGTATCTTATCTCTTACCCGGTCAACGCCGGGTACTACACAAAGTAGTTATTTATAAAATGCATAATAATTGGCCACAGTTTTGTGCTGACGTGTCGTTCGTATCTCATCATCTAGTCTGCAGCACCTTATAATTTATGAGGTCAGAGAAATGGGGGAGCTGTGAGCCTCTGGCACATACAAGCTCTGGTATGACCACATTTGCTTCAATATTCGTAGTAAGAAACACAGGAACAGTGAAGAAACACGATTATGTTGGTAATGTATTGGAGTTAGAAATAAGAAACCTATGCCACATTTAATGTATTTTTACTTATTGTAAGGTAATAGAAACTATCTATATCTATCCTACTACATTAATTGTAGAAGTTATTATCAAAAAGTGATAACATGAACTGAATAAACGAGTAAACACTGATAAGTTGGATGTGTGAATGACAACTATGCTGATCACGTTTGTAATTCTGACTTTATTACAATTATTTTGGTGAATAATATTAACATCACTTCTAGTTGGGATATAGTTTAACCTGTAAACGGATAACAGACTATTCTTTCCAAATTTTTGTTTAAGGATCCTGTGATGTAGTCTAAAAGTTGGAGAAAAATGAGTCCTTCAAATATTGCCACGAAACACCACTTATAGGGAAGGAGCTTGTTTCGTGGCATGGTCAGGAGGAATCAGAAGTCTCCAATTTTATACACGATCACAGGGTCCTTAACAAAAAAACATTAACAAAAATGAACTTTATATGGAGACAAGGGAATATTCATTAACGCGCTATTACCATAGTGTATATTGCAGCTACAGTAACTACCTGGTTTTATGTTCATTACGTTATGATAGCGAGAATGAATATGCTAGCCCCACTGGCAAAGTGAAAAAAAAAAAAACTTGTCTCTTCAGTCATGACTGGAAACTTAAGCTTCTTTTAATGAGTTCTCGACAATATCATTGGTGCTCACTATTCTTGTGATTCGTTCTATGAATATTGAAGCAAATGTGGTCATATCAGAGTATGTCATGAGCGAGGCTTATGGCTCCTCCCTTTTTCTGACAACAGATTTGGGGATACATTCATTATTAGGTGATAAAATAGAAACAGAACGTAATCACAAAAATGTAGACAGCTAAAATGCATTACATAATGACGAGTACTGAATACTTTCTAATGAAGAACATTAAGGTTAAGCAAATTCGGGCTGAAATGATACATTGTGGTTCGAAGTTTTAAACAACAAAGTTCACTTCATGCACCACTGTATCGAGGTTACTCCATCCCACATGTGGGCATTTTTCGCGGTAAATCATCACAGTGGTGCCACATCTCCTAAAACGTGCGAGCTCCTGTAACACGGGACAGTGCTGGCGAGTGTACTTGGTTTTTATTACCATCCTCAATACTGACTTTTGCCCCTGCTGTTTCCTATTTGGCACTAAGGAACTTGATATTGGTAGAAATTGACCACCTTTCACTTGGGCTGTACCACCCATTCATGTGTCCAACTGTACATAAATGATTTTTGTATAGAAGAGATGTGAATTACGCTTTGTATGATAAGGATTATCAAGGTGCTCATGATAACAGAGATAGGGAAATTGTGTTAGTACACACACACGCACACTTCTGTAATAACTGGCCATAATGCAGGTGATTGAGTCAGTTGTTACCCTGTGTTTCCTTCTGTTTGGCGTCTCTTCAGTGTCTGGTTGTTGAGCGGTATAAAGCTTCTATCATCAGAGTCATTGTGTGACCTAATGAAATGATTCCATAAAGTTATTCGACATTATTATTCTCGGCGCTTCAGATACTGTCTTCCTTAATTAAAACTTCAGTTGCAGTTCGTCGAGGCTATACTCGTGAATGACGTGAGATAGTAAGTGAATGAAGTCCAAAGTGAAACAACTAAGAAAATAAAAACTCAGTCAGAGAATCAACACACAATGCTCACATCAGGTAAATATTAATAACAATATTCTTTACTCAGTAGGGATGTGGAAGTTGCAGAACTTTGTATCTTCAATTTCATACCCAATTATTATAAAAGCATTGTTTATGGCGTAAAATTAATGACAATATAGGCAGACTGAAATAGGTGCATTAATTACACCGCCCCGACCAGAAGGGTGTATTGTTTTCGGTGCCGGATAGTTATTTATTTATTTATTTATTTATCTGTTCGTGTATTTGTTAACAGTCTAGCGTCCACAGGTTTAGCTGTATGGTGTTCATTTTTTTTCTATTGATAGATATTCATCAGTAAACAAAATTATTAACTTTTGGGCAAAATCGGTCGAAGGTCACAAAAAAATCGTGAATTCGTGAAAATCCATATCTTACCACATTGGGCGATTTTCAAAAATCTCAAATTTAATGGAGCCATACAAAGTATTAATATGTATTGATAGAAGAAGTTTAATTCGGATCTGATCCGGATTGGAGAAATGGCGGCCACTTAGATTTAACATTGAAAACCCATTTAACGTATGTTTTGTGTAATATCTCCATAAATACGGAAGCAATTCAATACGGAACCAACTCAAGGCCTATATGAAGGACATAAAGATAGCAAAGGGCGAGTGGTCGCTGCAGTGGTGGAATGATTTTTAAGGGGTGGTGTTGCCATCGAATGATGTCTTGTTTAATATTGTGTTGAAGATGGTGGTTCACCGGAAATATGTATAATATAAATCTTGCTACTAAGATTATGTGTCAAGATACTGTATATACGAGATAGCAAAGGAAAAGGATGTAAAATGTGTGAATACTGATTGGGAGGCATAGCAGGCTGGCTAGTGGTGTAACACTCCAATTTTTTTTTACTGTAGTAACTCTTCTTTTAAAATGCCGTTTTCTTCAGTGCTGTAAGTTTGTGGAGAGAGAACGGGAGATGGCTCTCGTATATATATATACTAGACCATAAGTACATGACAATTTGTATAGCCCGACAGACAAACAGTCTCTTCATTTAGATATATAGATAATAATAATAATAACAAGAGAATCTCCTCTTTAGGTAAAAGTATGGTACAATCTTTTTTCCTTCCAAGCGTGGCAGCGTGGAATGTAAACAAACCGAGTGGGTTGCCAGGCATACGATAAAAGCACGGAAGTGAAGTATGTGTAATTAAGTAATTAGTGGAGTGTTTTTTGTAACGAAAATGTCCTCTGTCCCCCCTCGTGTACGTCCACTTTCCGTGTGTGAATTCCTGGCGCTGTAGGTGGTCACATGACAATTTATATAGCCCAACAGACAAACAGAGTCTCTTCATTTAAATATATAAATTGTACTGTTCAAAGAATTAATCATTGTGTTATGGTAAGAATTGTGTTTCGAGTTTAGTTCAAAAATAATTATAATTCATTATGCATTATTAATAGATATTTTGTTAAGGGAATAAGGATTGGATACATTTAATTATGAAAGAGGTCTTATATTCATGAAGATATATAGGAAGAATATTGAATTGGGTACACGAGGTGGAAGAATTATATTGAAGGGTCTAGATGTAAAATAACTTCCCTCTTGATGTTCATGGCAGTTCAATCCTTGTATCCCTAATTTGTCATAAAATTTAGGTCCAGACAAATAAGTATTATATTTATAAAATTGTTCCAATAATAGTTCGAGAGAAATTACCAGATCATCCTCTATATTATTATATTCAGTAATGAGCTTTATTTTGGAGTTAGAATATTTTTGTATGAAAGAGAATTGTTTGAGGTGTAATTTTAATAAGAGTAAAAGCTGTAATGAGTAGAAGAAAAAAAAGGAAAGAATAGAGATGTTTATGTACAATGGAGAGAGTGGAAACTATGTGTGGAATTAATTAATTAATTGATGGATATTAGACGTTGCAACATCGAGGTCCTACAGCGCCAGAAAAAGGTGATAGAGAGGTGTGACAGCAAGCAGGAAGGAAATAAAATGAAAAGAGGGATAGTTGAAGAACTGAAAGATGGGAACTATTTGGTCTGGTCTCTCACTGGCGACCTTCCTAGCATGGGAAGCCCTCTCTCCCCGATATCGGGGCAGAGCAGGGGCCGGAGCCCCCTCTAGTCTAGCTCGCCAGGTCTCAGAGACGCACAAGCTTCACAGACACCATACTTTCCCCCCTTCTCAATCAAAGTACACTCACTCGTGGTTTTGCCATATGGAAACCCTCTCCTTAAACTTCACAAGTGAGCAAAAATTTCAGACCGTCCTCCGAGAACCCACCTCAACGCAACAACAACGACGACTATTCTACCCTCGAGTTACCACATCGCCTCCATACCCGCCAGGCCGCCCCTCTACCAGCCTCGCTACACCACCCAAATGCCTCTAGCAATGGCACACAAGAACCGGCACCTGTAACCGCGCCGCAACTCTATTCATACGCCTCTGCCGCACATTCCAGACCCTCCACGCCACGACACGCAGATACCCTCGTCAAGCCCTTACTCTATCACACACCCTCAAACGTTCGGGATCATCACACCCATCCCATCTCCGTAACCACGCCCACCCATCACCCACACGGCCACACCTGGACCCTACACGACGTTTTTCTTCCTTCGTTCACGCACGTATGGCCCCACTCATACCTCCTGAACTGCCTCCTGCTTGTACCTTTTTTTCGCCACAAAGTATCGCTCATACCCTCCTATGGGTAGAAGACCTCGAGTCGGGAGACACCTTCCTTATTGAAGTTGGCGTAGTAACCACTATGGAAAAGGACCGCAAGAGACAGGCTTCTACTGCTTATGACCTCCTCACTGCAAATCAATCTCCTATAACCACCTAAGGTACCAGGAGTAGGGGCGTCAGCCTATTAAAGGGCAAGTACATGGTCTTGCCCTTTGTCATGGCGGACGTACAAGTACCGATATTGGGTCTTGATTTCCTCACAGCTCATGACTTGCTAATGGACACAAAACGTAGCAGATGTAACAGACATTAACCTTCGGGAGCTACTATTCCCACCAAACACTACCGCAGCATAACACCTACCATTACACACATCACACACTCGAAAACTTACGACAACATTTTACACGATTTTCCTCTCCTATGCTCTTCTGACACTTCGCCACAAATCCATGACTCAGGTATTCGCCACACCATTACAACAACGGGCCCTCCTGTCTATGCCAAGCCACGACGTATGCCCCCAGAATGACTCGAGGCTGCCAAACGGGAGTTCCATGTGATGATCAAACAAACCCTGGGGCAGAAGAGGATACCAAGAAAACTGCCATAACCACGCCTTTCGGTCTATACAAATTTCCTGTAATGAACTTCGGCCTAAGGAACTAGCAGACATACTAGAGGGTTAAGGATAAGGTGCTTCACGGCCTTGATTATGTCGTCGTATATATCGACGACATCCTCATCGTCTCAGGCAACCATTCACAGCACCAGCAACATCTTCGAGAACTGTTCTCCCATCTGTTTTTTAATGTAGAGGCGTGTGTGTGTGTGTGTGTGTGTGTTGTAATGTACAGTAGAGGTGTGTGTGTGTGTGTGTGTGTTGTAATGTACAGTAGAAGTGTGTGTGTGTGTGTGTCCTTCAAATCTTCGTAGGATGGGCGTTGAGTGATAGTGGTAGGCAGGATCAACACACAAAGCGAATTGAATAAGGGAGGACGGGGTGAGGAAGAACAAATGGAGTAGTTATTGGGTAATTAACATCTTACACTATAACTATTATCCTTTGGTAACCAGTTACACAATAAACATTTCTTAGAAAATGTCATGAATGATACAGGATAAAAATAAAGGATTTACTTGAAATGTAACTTAACACTGAGTAGGTGGTGCATCGCTTGATATATTAGTCATCAAAAACTGGTGTCGTGTTAATGATATTAGGTAAAATCTGGATTCATTTCAAATAATAAAGAATATCCCATGGACTGCAGCATCAGAGTTGGATTTATTACAGAAGAAAACATAATAAAGGCGACAGTCGGCTTTGTTCGTTTATAATCTTTAGCTACTTGATCCAATAATTCTCTCCATCTCGATCACTGGTGAAACTTTACCCCCTCTCCCCAACCCAACCCCTCCTCTCCTACCACCTTCAAGTGAGTGGTTCACATCCATGATCACAAGTGGTTCGGGATTCAAATTTCTGGATGGCTCAACATTGGTAACGCTACGTGGTAAAGACTCCCACATTACCCCCCCTTATATAACTACGCCCACATTTCTCCCCTCCCCCCTCCACCTGTCAGTGATACCATATCCGTTGAGGCCCACACCAAGTCGAGGGTGGAAGAAGTGTGGTCCATTGATGTGTCCGGAGCTGTACATGTAAAGGGATATCATGGGGCGAAGCGATGAGGTGGTGAAGCGTTGATTGCAGCGTAGTCGTGAGATTGCAGGAACGTCGATGTTGGTGTGTTGCAGAGGGTGAAATGAACGTAGCGTGGTTGAACTTGCGTGCGATGTACAGTTGCGGAAGCATATTCTGCCCCAAATTTGTTTGGGCCGGTGATTGCATTCCCAAGAGAGGATTAATTAGCTGTGTCAGTGGAAGGGATTAACGTACCCGACAGACAGTGGCTAGTCTGGGGCCGGGAAAGTATAAAGAAGCAAGTAGTGGCGTACCAGCACATGGAATATACAAAGAAATAAGGAGAGGTGCATACGGCGCCACTACAAGGACAAACTGAGACGAATTGCCACTTATACAGTAGTATAGATTTTTATTTTTTATTTATCTATGTAGGTAACTATTTCTATGTATGTTAACATGTTCTGTTTTTTTTCCTTATATGTGTTATATAATTCATTATCAACTTCATTTTTATGTATGTGAACATACACATTTCTTATATGTAATATGTATTATATGTGCCATATCCCACTTCTCTGCCTGTTCATGTGGGAGATGGGTACTGTAGTGACCCAATCACCAAAAGTTCCATTTTCTATGTATTACCTAGGCTAGTGTGTACCTTCTCCTACCTATAGGCTGGCAGACTCACTTATAGCTCCTGGGCTAGCCAGCATCTACACCTCCCTCCCCAGCTCCTACCGTTCCCCACACTCACCTTACTTCTCCACCAAGACCCTATGAAGATACAAGTTACACTACAAGCAACACACCTCCAGGCAGACGGAAAGTACTTTGGTGCTTGGGACTACCACATACTCACTTGTGTACTACTTAATAAACTGTGCCATACACCTCCGGTAGTAGTGTGACCTCAAACATTGCTGTGTGGATAATAGGTTTAACTACTTGGTGCTTACTGGCCACTCAATATGGTTTGGCACCAAACACAAAACTCAGCCAGAACAGCTGTCACAGATGTTTGGAGACATGAAGTGGAAAACGTATGCTATTTGGAAACTCCTAGCCATTATTCTGTGAAGTCGTTTTTTTTTACAACTGACCATCGGCCGTAATTTTGTCATAAATTATATGATTGGAACTGTTTATTATTATTTACCAGTGTGATATATTTATATAGTGTACAGTATATCAATATGCTTGAAAAATTGGTGTTATTGAACAATTAGACCCAGGACACACGTGGCTTGTGTAGTGGCCATACAAGGACCACACGTCCTTTGACTATTCACCACTGAAGAGGCGAAACATTATGGTATTAAATCATTTATCTGCCATTGTGACTTTTATTCACCTTCACGTGCCCACTACAGTGGTGTTACTGTATGACAAGTGTGTGTGATCCACATGTTTGACCGTCACAAAGCATCTTATTCACCCATCCACCCTGATTGATTGATTGATTGATGGATATTAGGCGCCGCAACATCGAGGTCCTATAGCGCCAGAAAAGGGTGATAGAGAGGTGTGACAGCAAGCAGGAAGGAAATAAAAAGAAAAGAGGGACAGTTGAAGAACTGAAAGATGGGAACCATTTAGTCTGGTCTCTCACTAGCGACCTTCCTAGCATGAGAAGCCCTCTCTACCCGAAATCGAGGCAGAGCAGGGGCCGGAGCCCCCTCTAGTCTAGCTCGCCAGGTCTCAGAGACACACAAGCCCCCCCCACCTCGACAAGGCAGTTTCCGTTAGGGGGCATCCACCCAGAGAGAGTTACAAGGACTAAGGATAATTACTGTATACATTTTGTACAGTAAAACATGTATTGTAAATTGAACAACAGTGGAAATTATTTCATTATTAGAATTATGTAAGTAATAGATATTTGTACAACAAACAAGAACATGAAGGAAAACCCTTCAAAAGCTCCGGCTCTTAATAATTCAAGTGAACCCCCTCTCGGTTGAACCTCTTAAATATTGGTTGAACCCCTTTTAAGAAGTGGTCACCCCAAGAAGAATGAGTGAGTAAGTGAGTGAGTTGAACCCCTTTTAAGAAGTGGTCACCCCAAGAAGAAGAACACGAACAAGAACAAGAACAATAATTACGATAATACCTAGAGCTCTCGGCTTAGGCCGGAGCTAAAAAAATGATAATAATAATAATAAATTATTCAATGTCGGTAAAAGAAAATGGATGGGAGGAAGAGAGTGAGTGAGTGAGTGAGTCAGTAAGTGAGTGAGTTGAACCCCTTTTAAGAAGTGGTCGCCCCAAGAAGAATAAGAAGTGGTCACCCCAAGAAGAACAAGAACAAGAACAAGAACAATAATTACGATAAAACTTATAACTCTTGGCTTAGGCCGGAGCTAAAAAAAAATGATGATAATAATAATAAATGATTCAATGTCGGTCAAAGAAAATGGATGGGAGGAAGAGAGTGAGTGAGTGAGTTTAACCCTTTTTAAGAAGTGGTCACCCCAAGAAGAACAAGAACAATAATTCGGATAAAACCTAGAGCTCTTGGCTTAGGCCGGAGCTAATCATAAAGTTTCTACACAGGTGTATAGGCTACGCATTTATATTTATCCTGTCATATACGGCCTCACTAGCCTGGTGATTTTTTTCATTCTTCTTCTAATAATAATAATTGATAAGTCCTTAACTGTATTCCTAAATATATGTAATATTTTACTGTTTCCATTACTACAATTACTTCTTTACTGTAGTATCTTTTGCTCTTGTAATAATCACGGCCAATATTTTATTTTCTGTTTGCCATACCTTTGTATAACACTAATATATTTTCCTATGAGTGACATAAGCTCCTACGGGGCTCATGATATTCTTATTTATAATAATAACAAGTTTCTGTTTGTCAAGTTCAATGAATAATAAGTTTCTGTTTGACAAGTTACACAAAAATCAGTTTTCTTGGAAATTCCTTCTTATTTCATTATCTTTTCTGAACAATCTCTCCTCTATTATTATTATTATTATTTTTATTATTATTATTATTATTATTATTATTATTATTATTATTATTATTATTATTATTATTATTATTATTTTGTGTGTAGTGGTTATCACTGCCATGCTTTCTGAGTGACAAGTATAAAGCAGGAACATAACTTGGCGGTGTGGGAGGGACGTTGAGGTGGCAAATGAATTCCAAGTATTATTTATTGTATCAATCAATCGTTTCCTGTGGCACCCAAGGGGATGCATAGGGCCTCGATGAACTCACGCCACCACCATCTATCTTGCACTAATTCCTCCAAGTCACTCCGACATTCCACACCAGCCTCTCGCGTCATTGTGCGCACCCACGTTTCACTTGGCCTACCTCTTCCTCTTCTTCCTCTCATTTGGCAACCTGGTGTTCCCCTCACAATCTCTCCCTCCTTTCTGTAGACGTGCCCTAGCCATTTCCATCGTGATAATCTAGTATAAATCATCTATTGGTTGTACCTCTGTTATTTCTCTAAGTCTTTCATTAGAAACCCTATGCCACCAGTTTACTCCTAAAATCCTTCGTAGGACTTTGTTTTCAAATACAAGAAATTTCTTATCCGTTGTCACCGTACTATACCATGATTCATGTCCATAGACTAAAATAGGTCTGACCATGGTTTTATACATTTTTATTTTGGTATGGATCGAAAAATTATTACTATTCCAAATCGCTTTCAACATTCCCATTGCTTGATTTGCCTTCTTTAATCTTTCTTCAAACTCTTCCCTTAAAGAACCATTTCTAGACAAAAGAGTACCAAGATCTTTCCACTTGCTCCACAACCTTTCCCTCAACCAAGCAATCTCCTGCATTTACAATATTCATATTCATTATTTTAGTCTTAGGACAATTTATTTCCAATCCAACTTTCTTTCCCTCTCTCACTAAGCAATCCAATACTCTCTGTGTCTCATCTACACCCTCATTTATAAGCACAATGTCATCTGCGTAATCCAGATCCACCAGCTTACGCTCGTCCTTCCATACAATCCCAGCGTTTGTTTCCTCGGCTACTTTTCTCATCACATAGTCTATAACCATAATAAACAATAAGGGAGACAAGATTCCACCTTGAATTACACCAGACTTGACTTCAAACCATAACTTTACAGAAGGTACCCTCATGCAGGTCTTCCACCAGCTTCACCAACCACTCTGGTACTCCGTAATGCCTCAAGACTTTCTTCATCATCCCTCTAGAGACACTATCAAAAGCCTTTTGAAAATCAACAAAACACAAACTCACACTAGCCTTCATCTCATTTGCCTGATGCATCAAGTGCCTAACGACAAAAATATGGTCACTGCAACCACGTCCTTTCGTAAACCCTGATTGTTCTTCCCGCAGGAAACCACGTATCACAGGTTCCATTCTATTTAGCAAGACTCTACAAAAGACCTTCAAGGCTATCGGTGACAAAGTGATGCCCCTCCAATTGCCACAATCCCTTAGATCCCCTTTCTTAGGAATCTTAACTATTACACCGTTTTTCCACTCAGATGGTAACATTTCACTATCTTTAATTTTATTAAACAGTTTTGCAAACACTGAAGGCAACTCATCTTCATTTATTTTAAGCATTTCTGGAAAAAAACTTCATCCTCCCCTGGTGCTTTGTAATTTTTTAGCTGTTTTATTGCTTTATTAACTTCGCTCATAGTAATCTCTTCACTCTCTATATCTAGATCTCTCTCTGCAGCTGGTACATCTTCTGCCGGGGGAATCGGCCTATTTAAAACTGTTTCAAAATGTTCTGTCCACCTATTTTTGATGGCACTGTCCTTAGTGAGTAAATTACCGTGTTGATCTTTAACTGGAATCTCTTTGCGCTTATTAACACAACCATTTAATTCTTTGATTGACTTGTACGCAATCCTCTGACTCTGCCTATCATTCTTGTTAATCAGAATCTCAGCTTCTGAAACCTTCTCCTTTATTTGTCTTCTTTTATCTCTTCTTGCCAGACGTCTGACCTCAGAGTGCAGACTCCAGTATTCTGCCCTTGCCAGCTTCGCTTCTCAATTTCGCCTCCTTTCTTTTTTCAATCACTTCCCATGTTTCCTCAGACATCCACTTCTTTCGTCTAGCTCTACGTCTTCTCCTGATCCTGCAATCTGCTGCTTCCTTAAGAGCACCTTTCACATATCTCCAACACTTCTCTCTTCTTCCGATGCCTCCAAAACTAAGAACCTATTTCGACATTCCAACCTAAAGGCCTCCTTTTCTTCTCCTTCCCTCCTAAGTAAATCAATGTCGTACACACCTGATCTTGCTTTCTCTCCCGTCTGATTTTTAAGTTTAATTCTTAGCTTCGCCATTACTAGTTGATGATCGCTTCCAACATCGGCACCTCTTCTCACACGGACATCAAGCAAGGAACTCTTGTGCTTCCTACTGATGGCAACATGGTCGATTTGATTTTTATACTTCCCGCACGGCGATATCCATGATGTCTTATGTATGTTTGGATGTTGAAAAACAGTGCCTCCAATGACTAATTCATTTGCCAAACAAAAACTTGCAAATCTAACTCCATTTTCACTCATTCTATTTCCAACACCCATCCTACCCATGCACTCCTCAAATCCATCATTCGAATCTCCCAACACTGCATTGAAGTCACCAACACATAATAGTATGTCCTGTAACAACTCTGCCTACCACATCTTGCAACCTCTCATAGAATTCATCCTTTCGGTCATCTGGCGCACTGTTTGTAGGTGCATAACAAACAAAAATACTTATATTACCGTGACTAGATTTAAATCTCGCATAAAGCAGCCGCTCATCAATAGATTCCCATTCTGTCAAAGCATTACCAGCACTTCGTCCCATCAACAGACCAACTCCTTGATAATGTATTCCATCTTCTCTTCCAGAAACCAACAGAGTCATACCACCTTCCAAACTCAACTTGTCTACTCCAACCATCCTAGTCTCTGTTACTGCACATATATCGAGCCCATCATTTTTAAACACAGTTACCAGCTCTTCAATTTTACCATCCTGATTTAAAGTTCTCACATTCCAGTTGCCTATCTTGATTGTGCCCTTGGCAGACACAAATGTATTCGACATACGAGACCGTGTGATTCTTCGCACCCCTTGCCTACTTAAAGGCTGCACGGGACTAGGGGCCATTGGTAAATTGTGTGAATTCATCTTGGTTTCTTAGGCTATATAAAAGAACGTCTCGCCACAACGTTGCAGTTGACAGTAGGCAGCTAACTCGCCTAATGGACTGGTTGACGATCGAAAAAAAAATCTATTAAACAATTTACATCGTTAATAAATGAGCTGAATTGCCCTGTTATGTAATATATTTGACAAAGTAAAATATAGTTTGGCATATAAAAACCATCAGAGTTGCAAATATGGAAGTTGATGGCAGCACATCCGTGACGTCACTTACCAGAGACGCACTTCGCCGCGAACGCTTGAAAGCGAGAGATTGTGATGTTGAGGGAAGTTGTGAGGTATTAATGTGCTTTTACGGAGGATATACTTCATCTTCACCATGCCAGCCAATAGCCAACAATGGTGTTTTGTCCCAATGTGCAAAAATACGAGTAGAAACGCACCAGAAAAGAGATTTATTACTGTTCCCAGGGACATGAAGACCAGGAAGCTGTGGTGGAAAGCAGCACATCGAGCCAACCCCATCGCATCAGGACACTCCTATTGTTGTCAAGATCATTTTAATGTAAGTAATAACCATAATGTTTAGCTAACCATAGGGAAGTAAAAAGGAACTTAGAACATGAACAAGTAAAAATATAACAATGAAAACGTGGTTACATGATTCCTAGGTTACCATACACCCGTCTAGGCATAAGACATTTAGCATAACTTAGGTCTACAAAATAAAATAATGTGAACTCGTGGGTACACTACATGATATACTTATGGGAGGCATAAATAGTACAAATTAAGATTAATAATCAAACAAATGTAAATGTGGTTACACAATATGCCTTTACTATGCTATGCATGTAAACAACATGGGCCTAACTTGCAAATGAAAAATAGTAAACCTGACGAAGAAGGTATGATAGGAAATGTTTATTTTAGGCATAAACTAAGCATGTGCAAGGATACCCAGCCTAACAATAAGGAAGTGAAAGACATAACTTACACATAAATACTGTAACAATAAACTTTATAATGATTTACATTTCCAGCTCGAAGAGGACCTCCAAAACTACAGATACCTGGTAACTATGGGAGGAAATGCAAAGTTAAAGCCAGGTGTTTTGCCTCATATATTCTGCTCTCAGGGGAGAGGTGTTACTGCAAATAACAAGGGAAGATCTCTCCAGAGGAAAAGAAAAATACAAGAAATACTCACCAACAAAGAAAATTATGATCCAGGTAACCTGTAATCACCTGTTATATTTTAGTTTTAATTAAATGAACTACAGTGTTTATTTCTGTTAGTACAGTACAGATGTGATATAATAGGGCCTATTGGTGATAAAAGTTGTTATTTCCCAGTTTTATTTATTTATTGTTTACATGAGAAGTAGGGATACATTCATACTTATAGGTTAAATTTGGTAGGTACTGCTGCTACTGCTACAGAGGAAAATCATGAAGATGGTGACAACATGAGCACATTGTCTGAGAAGACTCCAGATGATAATCCTACACACTCCAAACGGCCACCTACAAGAAACATTGGTATCCAGGTTCTGTATCATGTACAGTATTATAATCAGCCAGATATTATGCAGTACCATTTCTCCTTTTCACATCTTTATTTCTTACTCTATCCATCCATGTCACACCACACATAGCCTACTCCTCAGATATCTCATCATCATTCCTATTTTCTCAGCAGCACCCATGTTCCATATTTCCAACCCATATACTACTGTTGGTACTATACATAATAGGTACTATCCTCATTTTGGTTTAGAATATTTAAAATTAATTTAATTATTATTTAAGTAGAATGTTTTGTTCTGTTTTGCATGAGTTGCAAGGGATGAGGAAACACACATAAGTAGCTACATAACATTAAAGGTGATGAAGTACGGTACTGAAGAATAAGTAAGAGGAGACCTTCCATTTCAGGTGCAGGCATACCAGGCGTCAAAGGGTATTCAAGTAAGATTGGTGCCAAGACCGATTAATGCAGCCAGCAATATGAACGTCCAGCAATCTGCATCCTCTTCAGAAACCAGTCTACAAAAAGATACCTGTGGGCATGCGGATGACAGTGACAGTGACCATGATTGTGATACCAGCCCAGATTTCATAGCATCCAAATCAGATGAGAGTGAAGATGATTGTGGTACACAGGAGTTGTCACTTCTCTCTACGCGTAATATGATTATGAGAAACCCCAATCGGTATATAGGCATCCAACGTGACCATATATATATATTGGATATGATTTGTGAAAAAATGGCATATAGTCAAAGAGGTCAGGCATTAACAACAAAGGATGCTCTATTAATGATTTTAATGAAAATAAGAACTGGGATAGCTTGCGACATTATTGCTGACATGTTCGGTGTGACTAAAAGCTGCTATAGTCGTATATTTTCACGATATGTACCGACTATTTCTCACCATTTGCAAAGCCTTATAAGATGGCCATCATCAGAAGTGATACGGAGCAGGCTACCAAACTCATTCAAAGCCTATTTCAATAAAGTAGAAAGTATCATAGACTGCTTTGAAATTCAGATTGAGAAACCCTCAGTAGCAATGTCGCAAAGTATGTCTTGGTCAGAGTATAAAAAATGCAACACTATTAAGTATCTGATATCATCTACACCTGATGGCCTTATTAATTTTGTATCTAATGGTAAACCAGGAAGATGCAGTGACATGGAAATCTTGAGGGTGTCAGGATACTTGGACCATCTACGAGAAGGTGCCACTGTCTTAGCTGATCGAGGTTTCAAAGAGATAGAGAGAGAACTGGTATCAAAAGGATGTAAATTAGTTAGGCCTGTGAGTGTGGGAAAGGATGAAAAGTTGTCTAAACAAAATGTATTAAATATGAAAACAATCGCAGGCTTACGTATCCACATAGAACGTGTGATTCGACGGGTTAGAATCTACAAATTCTTAGATATGCACTCCTGCATTCCTCTCTCTATGTTGGACCTTGTAGATGAAATAGTTAAAATAGGTTGTGGTCTAGTTAACCTTCAAGACCGTATTGTTAAAGTGTGATGTGGACTACCTTTGTCTGGTGTAGCGGCAGTGAAATACCAAATCTTAATTACACTAGATTGTTTCTCAGAAAGGGCAAACTTTCCTCTGCAATAATACTTTTTTAAAGCTCCCATGTTTCTATAACTCACCAACTTCAATGTATGTTTACAGTACACAAGAATGTGGGTGACAGAACTTATCATTTTATGTATTTCATATATGTATTTGATTAATTAATGTTATTAAATACCAATGCTTACTCTGGGTGCTAATAGAAATCTGTGATTTACACATTATACAGTTTATTTATTGTCTATGTAATATGCACATTATATATGTGCAGTAAATATAAAATACACACTTATATATTTATACATATATTACATATTTATTGTCTATTTAACATAACATAGTTGGATGCTGTAGTCGTCGGAAAAAGTCAACCAGCATGAAAAGGTCTACTCGAGGAAGGTTTCTGTCATCTGCCTTCAAAAACCCGGGATATAGGAGTCCAACTTTCCCTGAAGCTGCATCATTCTGTAAACATAAAAAATATTGTAAACTGGCTATGTAATATCCAGTAACCCTCATCAAACTATGTAAACTCTCTCCCTAGTAACATTTGGGTGACTGTGATGAACTAGATTGCTTCCTTAATCAAGAGGCTAAGTCTACTGTACTGTACCTGATAATGGATTTGCAAAAAATCTGGGCCTATAGCATAACATATACAGCCTAACTTAACCATTATAGTCATAGATGAACCAAGTTTTATCTGGTAAGTATACCCAGCCCTAGCTAGTTAAGGATGTGTGACATTCTTACTTTGGTAAAATTGTACTATAATGCCACACTCTAGTCCTTGTTTTAACCATTAATTTAAACTATTATTATGCATTATAGCAATGCTCTGTTTCTGCTATTAGAGTGATTGGATACTGTTTCTGCTATTACAGTGATTGGATAACTAAATTACCCTGGATGAGTTCTATATATGAAAAAAAAAAAAAATGCTATGTTTCAGCTAGAAATAGGCCTATATTATCCTATGTTGTACTTGGCCAATGTCATGGTTATATGTCCAAGGAGTGACTCCTTGGATCTAGCATTATTTATATTGATTCCAGTCATGAATCAACTTACCTCAGGTCTACCGAATATACAGTAATTTCAGTGGTGCAGAGTTCTTCTATGTTAGTTACCTAACATAGGTCTATATACTTTACTTTGTGCATTCAAACTAGGCTAAAACTTTGGTGAGGATATATTTTCATGCCAATATATCACCTGTATCTTTTAATAAGGAAATCAAATTGCGAAAACCAATATGCTGCCAATATGTAATTTACCAGCCAGTCTGTGTGAACTAGACGACTATTACACATCCTCTTAAAACCAACATACTTCTTCAGTAAAACAAAAATATCTCTAACAAAGCTACTATAGTTTGTATCAGACTCCTATCATTATAATAACAGTGAAATAATACGGAAATCTTACCGGAATAGAAGAGTTTATTATGCCAGCCATTGTTGTTGTGTTCTCAGCAGCAGGAGTCGGTACACAAGTGGTTAGTGACGTCACAACACGGTGATGCGGCGGTGTGAGGTACGATGGTTTTCCAACACTTATTTACCCTTATTTTTCGTGAATTTCAACTCATATGAGAAAAATATTGGTATCTCCATGATCAGGAGTGCCCATTTTATTGTATTATATACTTTGTACACGACCGTCAACCAGTCAGCGCGTGCCGGCTGCACTCTTTAACCATTTCACTCTTAAATAGTTCATCTGCCCAAAGAGTGCATCTACCCCCCTGCCTCCAGGGGTTTTGATCCTCACTAGCCATACAAAAGTATAGGCCACACTCACCAAATAAAGGCCACACTCACCAAGTATAGGCCACACTCACCAAGTATAGGCCACACTCACCAAGTATAGGCCACACTCACCAAGTATAGGTCACACTCACCAAGTATAGGCCACACTCACCAAGTATAGGCCACACTCACCAAGTATAGGTCACACTCACAAAGTATAGGTCACACTCACCAAGTATAGGCCACACTCACCATTAAATAAATATTGAATAAATAAGTTGCTAATTAGTTTAGTAGTTCTAGGACAAGAATATATATTCATATACATATATGAGCAAAACGAAAATAGACAAAAGGTATTTATTGCTGATAACAAAATAATATACAGTAAGCCGCATTCACGAGTGGCAATACTAATATATCTCTACTGAATCTACTCCCCCTCCCTCTCCCACAGTGATGCCAGCTCAGGTTTACTTGATGGAATTTCCCTAACATCAACTTTAAAATTTACCTTTTTTCCTCAATTATTCCCTGATTACTCTTAAACATTGATGGTCTTTTTGGAATTATTTTTGTCTGGTAGAAATTTCCCTGTATACTGTTGAACAATCATTATATAATTTCTCTGTGAACTTCAAAATTCTCTAGAACAGAGAATGTTGCCTGCATCTGGCAACACTGGCCTCCCTTTCTTACTGCTAGGCGACGGGCGTTCGTCAATTCCCGCCCAATATTTGAAATTCACCTGATGAAAAATGTTAAAAACACACAGACTTATCAAATAAACTCTTGCATTCTAATATAGACACGACAGACTATATTTTTTCATTATACTCAAGTAATAATGCATTAATATTCAATAATCCGGCACATGCCAGTTGGCATTTGCAAACAAAGCGTAAGAGTTAATTAAAACAAGATTCACCACCAACACCACCACAGTCAACACCATCACCACGGACACCACCAACAACAATACCACCACCACCACTACCAACACCAACATGACCCCCACCACCATCACCACCAACAACAACAACCCCAACACCCCCACCATCACCACCACCATGCCATTGCCTCATCCCTTCCGGACGGTATAGCCAACTCGATGTACGTCGATGACCTAGCAGTCTGGTTTGCTGCCTCCCGTATGTCAGTGGCGGAGCGACGCATGCAGCTTGCCCTTGACAGAGTGTCACGTTGGACTGGTTCTCATGGGTTTCGATTTTCTCCTGCCAAGACGGTTGCTATGCACTTCTGCCGCATCCGAGGTGTCCACCCTGATCCGGACTTATTCATGTATGGTCATCGGATACGCTGTGTCGAGGAGACTCGCTTTTTGGGTCTCCCTTTCGACAAACGTTTGACTTGGGTTCCCCACTTACGTACACTTAAGGTCTCTTGCCTCAAGGCTCTTAATCTGTTGAGGGTTCTGAGCCATACAACCTGGGGGGCTGATCGGGCCACCCTCCTTCGCCTATACCGTGTTTTTATTAGGTCAAAACTTGATTATGGGTGTGAGGTGTACTCCTCTGCCACAGATGTCCGTCTCAGAGTTTTAGACCCTGTTCATAATGCTGGGATACGTCTGGCAACTGGAGCGTTCAGGTTATCACCAATCCCCAGTCTCCTGGTGGACGCTAACGAACCACCTCTAGATCTCCGTGGCCAGTCCTCAATGGTTCGTTGTTGGCATCGATTACATCGACTTCCCGACTCCCTTCCTTGCTTGGCGGTGTCATCTGATATCATGTCTAATTATTACCTTTCACATTCTCGTACACCTTGGCCCTTTGGCTTCCGGGTCAGGAAGGCTATGGAGGAGATGGGAATTGAAGATTTCCAGATTCGTCCTGTGAGGGTCCCCAGGGTGGCTCCATGGCTTCTTCCACAAGTTTTTCCCTGCACCTGTTTTACAGACAAAAAAGAATCTCTTCCTCCTCCAGTGGCTCGTTCCCTGTTTTTAGAACATGCCTTCACTCACAGGGAGTCCCTCCCTGTGTACACAGATGGG
The DNA here is from genome assembly GCA_034508575.1 of Petrolisthes manimaculis. Classification (NCBI taxonomy): domain Eukaryota; kingdom Metazoa; phylum Arthropoda; class Malacostraca; order Decapoda; family Porcellanidae; genus Petrolisthes; species Petrolisthes manimaculis. Next base: position 526,909 of record JAWZYT010000264.1, read on the forward strand.
TCAAAATCTGATGCTGGAGTTGGTTTTGGAGTTGTCTTTCCTGACTTTTGCCGTGGTGGTAGACTTCCTTCTGTCATGTCGATTTTCACTGCTGAGCTCTCGGCCATTTTATATGCCATCCAAGTGATTTTTACTCTCCCTCAGCCTTCTTTTACTATTTATAGTGATTCTTGTAGTGCCTTGCAGGCCTTGTGCAATTTTAACTCTCCCCATCCCCTGGTGTTGGCCATCCTTGAGTGGCTTGTCCTCCTGGGTCGTCGTGGCCGCAAAGTCACTTTCTGTTGGGTCCCGGCCCATGTGGGTGTCGATGGTAATGAGCGAGCTGATGCCCTGGCTAAGGCTGTGGTCTCCAATTCTCGGCCTCCTGCCGGGCATCATCCTGTCCCTGCAGTGGACCTTCGACCCTATATAGATGCTGCCGTTCGTTCCTGCTGGCAGGACAGATGGGACGCAGTCGGGGCTAACAAGCTCCGTGACATCCGCCAACGCCTTGGTTTGTGGAGCTACAGCGGCCTGTCCCGCCGGTGGGAGACGGCTCTTGTCCGTCTCCGTATTGGCCACACATTATTGACTTATGGCTTTTTAATGGACAGGATTAACCCTCCCTACTGTGACGATTGTCTGGTCCCTTTGACAGTGAGGCATATTATTGTGGAGTGTCCCAGTTTTGGGGACCTGCGTCGTAGGCACCTCTCCGAGTACCGTGTGGGTGACGGTTCTTACAGTCTCTCCCTGGTGCTCGGGGAGGAGGCTTGTAGTGTGGGAGGGAACACTCTCTCCTATGTGGAGGAGGCTGGCCTCCTCCATAAATTGTGATTTTATTATACTTATGGTTTTTAGATAGTTTGATATTATTTAGTCTTGATTCTTTTTTTATATATTAGTTAAGTTGACGCGTTCTTTTAGTAATGGTGTGTGTTTATAATTTGTGTGTAATTTAGTTTTTATGCGTGTCCCTTACGGGAGTTTGTGATTTTGTTAGTTGAGGATAATAATTTTGTGTTGGGCGGTATATGACCCTAGCTGTTGCGCCGCCAGATGCCTAGTTGCATCAATAAATAAATTCAATTCAATTCACCACCACCACTACCACCACCAACACCAACATGACCCCCACAACCACCAGCATCACCACCAACAACAACAAACCCATCACCCCCACCACCAACACCAACACCACCACCACTACCAACACCAACAAGACCCCCACCACTGCTACCACCACCAGCACCTACACCAACAATACCAACACTACCACCACTACCAACAACTACAACAACAAAACCAACAACACAAACAACAACAACAACAACACCAACACCACCAAATACACACTTAGATTTCTCTCTTTCTCCCTTCAGGTGTGTAAACGAAATGCGAGTGGATATGAAGGTGTGGGTGTGTGGTGTACTAATGATAATGTGTGTTATCTTGATATCACATTTTATTGTATATCTCGGCCCCTGGTACAACAACAACAACAAAATGCCACCTCTACTGCAATCACTATCAGCACGGTCCTATCTCTTGTCATCCACTCTACGATCACCACCACTACCACCATCACCAAAAGATGAGATACATTCATCATTGCATTCCACACACCCAGGTCAGTAACTAACTAATTAATTAACTAACTAAATAATTAAATAACTAATTAATTATTAACTGCTTAAATAACTTGGAGGAGGCGGTGGCGAGTGGATAAAATGACGGACTGCGAATAACAGGGGCCCTGGTTCGAGTCCACGAGAAAACGTCTGGAATTTTTTCGAGGTGATCTGATGGGTTGGACCAGCTGTTCGTTAACTACCCCGGCTACGCGACGACACGTCAAGAAAGTACCCCCTACATCATCGTCAACTCACAGTTACCTTATTATTATCATTACTATTATTATTATTATTACTACTAGTACACACTTGATTAGCCTATTATTATATACTTAATACCAATCTATACCTTTTCCTACAGACACAGTTGTGGCCTCAAAGTGGTGGAGAAAATTCCTGTGTAAATCTCTCCCCGACACCACAACCTCTCAATTTACACTACCCCTTCTATTAAAGTAAGACCTATTTTCGCTGGTGTATATTTAAGTAAGACCTATTTATTAAACACCTCTGTGATGTAGTCAGAAAATTGGAGGTTAGAGAGTCCTTCAAACATTGCCACGACACACACATACACACACACACACACACACTAATGGAGCTTGTTTTGCGTGGCATAGTCAGGAGGAATCAAAAGCCACCAGGACTCATTACGGCAGGGTCCATTTGATTAATGACAGTAGAAATATTCAACTTATAAATGATCGGATATATTATTTTTATTTATTTATTTATTTATTTATCTATCATTAATATTATCTTAATTATTAATATTATCATCATAATTGTTCTTCTTCTTCTTTTTCTTCTTATTCTTATTCTTATTCTTATTATTAATATTATTGTTATTATTTTCTTTTTCAGGGATACACAACCGACAAGGACAGACCATAATGTGTTTTTACTGGATACCGCCTGTAACACACATCCAAAGTACCGATCCTGGTGTTCCGTAGAGAGGTAAAGTTAATTAAGGAGGACGTACAGTGTTGGTAAATCTGGAGCAACTGATTCCTCCAAACCTTTCCACGAAACAGACTTTGGGTGACCTGTTTTTTCTTTTCTCTGTCTTCTTTCTTCTTTTCTCTTTCTTTCTTCATTCCTTTTTCGTTCTCCTCTCTTCCTTTTTCTATATCATTTTCATTTATTTATTTATTATTTTATTATTTTCATTTATTTATTTATTATTTTATTATTTTCATTTAATATTGCAATTTCTTGTTTTATTATTTTTATTTATTTTATTATTATAATATATTATTCTATTATGTTCAGTTATTCCTTCTCCTCCCCCCTTTTCTCCTCATTTTATCCCTCTTTCTCTCCTTCTCCTATTCCTCCTTTTACTTTTCTTTTTCTCTTCCTCCTCCTTCTACTTTTCTTCTACTCCTCTTTCTCCTTTTATAATTTTTATTATTTTTCTGTACGACTGGGCCAGACAGAACCCCAACCTCCTCCTTCTACTTTTCTTCTCCTACTCCTCTTTCTCCTTTTATAATTTTTATTCTATTTCTGTACAGCTGGGCCAGACAGAACCCCAACCTGGATGTGTGGTACCTCCTGACATCCGCCACAGCAGACAATACAGACCAACTCCTCACCTACCTCCTCAACCACTACCCCAACCTCAACCTAGCTACCCTCGACCTGGACAAAATTTTCCACGCCACACCTGTCAACAAACTCTTCAACTCGAGGATGTGGACGAGAGCTGACAGTAAGTTGATGAATATATTAAAGTAATAGTATACATTTGTTACACTGGAGCGCTTTTATTCCTCCAAAGTATGCCAGGACTGACCACAGGAATAAAAATAATAGTGTCCCGTTGCTGGGAATAGTTTGGTTACATAATTTGCTCCTGATTTACCAACAGTGTACTACCCAATTTTGAGTTATATTTGAAGGACCTTTTTACCGTCTATTTTCTGACTACATTACAGGGTTCCACAGTTAATAGATAAAGTTGTATTTGTAGGACTTATTTCTCTCCTATATTCAGTCAACATCACAGGGTCCCATTAATTAAAAGATAAAGTTATATTTGAAGGACTTATTTACTTACTATATTCTGAGTATATCACAGTGGTCGATTAATTAACCCTTCAACTAAAATACTCATGAATTACGAATCTATACAAGTTACCCATTGTATGTTTTTCCGTCAGCTTGGCCTGTGGAGGTGCTGAGTGATATGCTGAGGGTGTCGGTGTTGTGGCATTGGGGTGGGATCTACAGTGACACCGACGTCATCTCCATCAAGCCCTTCTCCATTCCCATCAATGCAGTGGGGCTCGAGGCTAAGGGAGTTATTGCCAGTGCATTCCTCAGCTTCACTAAAAATAACCCCGTCTTGTGGGCACTGATGAAAGACATAAACACACATTTTGAAGTAAGAGTGTTTGGATAATATTGACATGAAAACACATTATAGAGTAAGAATGTTTCTATATCATTAACATTGAATATATATTTTAGGGTAAGATCTTATGTTCAGATATGATTGACTGATTATATGACGAGCATTTCACTGTACATATTTTGTATTAAGCAGAAACTCACTAGTATCGTGGATATTAATGAATAAAAAGGAAGAAGCCTCCAGTTTTCATACTCGATCACAGAGTTCTTCGATTATTTATTAACCAACTTTCTCGACACAAACGATATATATATATATATATATATATATATATATATATATATATATATATATACAGTGCTGGCGGTTTGAAATGGCGCTAGATGACGTGAAGTCCGGCGTGCTGCCATATACCATAATTTCCGTGTGCTACTCTCTGTAGGCTAATATTATATGGGATTGTAGAAAGTAGCGATATCTGGCAACTCTACTCTAAGCTTTGTCTGGGAAATTTAAACAATATAACGGGCTAGTGCTTCCTTACGCTCTCAGTGAGGGGGATCCTGCAGCTCCTAATTACCCTAGTGTTTTGTGTGTATTGGTTCACTATTCCCTCCAGTTACTAATTAGTATGGGTCCCAAGAAAAGACTCAAAGAACCTGACATTGCAGCTATCTGTGCTCTAGCCAAGGACCATAAAACTAATCAAGAAATCTCAGCTAACACAGGATTATCAATAAGAACAGTACAGAGGTGGACAAAAAAAATTCTGTGTGGGCGGGAGTGACTCTATCCCACCACCATACAAACCACCAGGGCGTAAACGGAAAGTGACTGAGAGGACTTTGAGAGTTATTGGTAGACAGCTGGAGGTCCAACCTCGCATCACAAGCCGAGAATTAAAGACTAAGAACCCAGATTTGCTGGCTGGAGTGTCTGACAGGACAGTTCGGGATTATTTCAAACGCGACTTGGGTTACAGAACTTACAGGTGTTGCCTCGCAGTACATAAACCGTGGTTAACTGTTGTTCATCTCAAAAAAAGATTAGCTTTTGCCTCTCAATATTATGACTGGGGTATTGATGAGTGGCGAAAGGTGTTGTGGTCGGATGAATCCACTTTTGAAGTTACAGATAACCAGAAAAATCGAGTGTACCGCCGACGTGGTAGTGATTCCCATGACCCCAGATATCTTAACCACACAGTAAAACATCCTGATTCATTGATGGTGTGGCCTGTTTTTCGTACTATGGTGTGGGAAAGTTGGTATTTTTACCTAAGAATGTTCGTATGAATAAAGATAATTACTTTGAACTCATACTTGATGAACTAGACGAGTGTATGGAGAAATGCAACTCTGATTATTTTATGCAAGATGGTGCTCCTTGCCATACCGCTCATTTAATTACCAATTGGTTTGAATTCTGTGGTGTTACTCTCCTAAAACCTTGGCCAGCAAATTCACCAGACTTAAACCCAATCGAAAACTTATGGGCGTATATTAAACGGCAACTAAAGGATGGTGACACATCTTCACTTCCACGCCTTCAAGCAGCCATACAAAATATCTGGGACAATATTAACTTCGAATACCTTCATAATTTGGCTGACTTCCTTCCCAAACGACTCAACATGTTAAAAAACAATCGAGGGTACCCTATCAGTTACTAATTTAGGTGAGTATCCTCATTAAAACTATTTTCACACAGACCATTTTCCCCTCATCAATAGGAACAGGTTGTTTACATCACCGCGACATTTCTAACCGCCAGCACTATATATATATATATATATATATATATATATATATATATATATATATATATATATATATATATATATATATATATATATATATATATATATATATATATATATAAAGAGAGAGAGAGAGAGAGAGAGAGAGAGAGAGAGAGTTTAAATTCATTTATTTTTCCACAGGATATTACAGTCAGTACATATTATGGCTAGACAGTCGGCTACATGGCAAACATTATAATTATAGATAAAAAAAAAAAACAGACAAATAAATTAGGTTTGTTATGAGTGAGGTATGCAGTGACATCCCAAGACAATATAAAATATAAAGTTACAGTGAATATAAAATTACAGTAGTATATAAAATTACAATAGTGAAATAAAAATATTGTTAAAAGAGAGTATATATAAAATAACATTAAAACTGAATTATGGAATATACATGGATATAAAAATATTGTAAAAGAAAGTAAATACAAAATAACATTAAAACTGAATTATGGAATGCATAAAATGTTGTTAAAAGAAAGTAAATATAAAATAATCTTAAAACAGAATTATGGAATACACATAGAGTAAAATATATCTATCGTTTGCCGGAAAATATAATTTCTAGTCACATGAGTCTTGCAATAAATACTTCATCAGTCTGGATCCAAAAACAAAAAGATTATTAGCACTACTGATGCTTTTAGGTAGAAAGTTCCATTGCTTTGGTTCATTACTACAAAAACTCTCGCACCAGTGTCTGTATTTGTACTAGAAATAATTATTTTATCTTGTCTAGTCACGTTACTTGTTTTGCTGTGGACTGTTGGGAAGAAATGGAGCCATTTGGGTTCAGGTTGTTCACTGACCAGTACATGGCCATACTGACATCCAGGATGTGCTTAGGTTTGATTTTCAACCACCCAAAACTCCTTAAAGGCGGGGGTGATGTGGTCATGTTTTTTCATCCCACCCAAAGAAACTCTGGCAGTAAAATTTTGTAGTTTTTTAACTTTACTTATTTGAGTAGTGTTGGTGGTACCTCAAATCCTTATACAGTAGTTAATAAGGCTTAACACGAGTGACTGGACAACAATTGTTCTACACGATTTGTTAAAATTCATACCAATACGGTCTATGAATATCAGTATCCCCATTACCTTATTTTTTAATTTCATTAATGTGCACATCGAAAAGCATGTATCGATCTATATGTAGGCCTAAATTTTTCACATGTGTGCTTGGACAGATGCTGGTGCCATCAAACTTTATTATGATAGTTCCCGGTACAAGTGATAACAACTGTCTGCTTCAGATAAATATACATTGTGTTTTGTTAGGATTTACCATCAATCCATTTCTGAGAAATACTTTTGTTTTGATGAGAGTGGCTTCAGTTTCTTTAATGATGTTACTTAGGCCATTCAAAGAGCCACTGTGAAAAAAATGAGTGTCATCAGCGTACTGAATAAGGGTACAGTTATTTATGTACTCAACCATGTCATTTATATAAATAGTGAAAAGTAATGGCCCGAGGAATGGAGCCTTGAGGCACACCATTGTTGATATTGATTTTTGCTGAAGTTTTATTTTTAGTTTGACGGACTGAGTTCTGTTGGTGAGGTAGCTGTTCAGCCAAAGAGAGAGAGAGAGAGAGAGAGAGAGAGAGAGAGAGAGAGAGGCATGTATAAAAACCGACTCTTACATACTCTGTGTAACTTGTTTCAGCCTACGCAATGGGGGAGTATCGGACCACAAGCCTTAACGAGGGTGATAAAAAGCGAGTGTAAGAATGACACCAAACTCGACATTGCTAAGGACGGTAAACCCCAGACGTGTAACAACATCACTATCTACCCCAGCCAGTTCTTCTCACCCATTTACTACAACAACTTCAAGGCATATATCTCTGACGGAGGGGGCAAGAATTTTGAAAAAGTGTGTAAAATGACAAATAATTTTGTTGTTTCTGTCCTCCTTCTGCTCCTCCTTCCCCTCCGTTTACTCCTCATTCTTTTTCTCCTCTCCTTCTCCTACTCTCCTTCTTTTCTTGTACTCCTATTCCTCCTCCTACTCATCCTCTCCTCCTCCTTTATCTCCTCTCCTTTTCCTCTTCCTTTTTTATCTCGGGTTAATACAGTGTTGGTAAATCTGGGGCAACTAATTCATAAAATAACACCAACTTTTCCCAACTAAAATACTGAAGTCCACAGTTAGTTATATTGTTAAAGGGGGTAATTCACTTTTGTTACATTGGAGCGCCTTGATTCCTCCAAAGTATACCAGGAAACAGGATCAGATCAACACAAATAATGTTCTGTTGCTTGGAATAGTTTGGAGGAATCAGTTGCTCCAGATTTACCAACACCGAGGTTTGAATGTGAGTTCTTCAAATATTGCCACGAAACACAACCCATATTGAATGAGATTGTTTCGTGGTAGAGTCAGGAGGAATCAGAGCAATTTGATTCCTCCAATGCATGCCAGGAAACAGGACCACATTACTTTAATAATAAAAATAAGTAAATAAATGAATAAATCATAGGCCCCCTTAATTCAACGCCCCACCCCAAAAAAAAAATCTTCATTATTTCAGGATTTCAAGAACACACACACACAATCAAAATAATAATAATAATAATAATAATAATAATAATAATAATAACAATAATAAAAATAATAATAATAATAATAATAATAATAATTATAATTAAAATAATAATAATAATAATAATAATAATAATAATAATAATAGTAATAATAATAATAATGATAATAATCACAGACCCGTTTAATGGAACTCCCCCACCATAATATATATATATATATATATATATATATATATATACATAATTAATTTAACCACCTTCAATATTTTCAGGACTTCAATAACACCATCCTAATACATTTTTGGAACAAGATGAGTAAAGATGAGATAGTGAAGGCAGGCAGTGGCAGCATCTATGACGTGGTTGCCAAAAAGTCGTGTCCAGTTACTTACCAAATGGCTACACTCAGAGCTAAACACTTCTAATGTAGCAGATCAGGGGAAAAAATGATTTGTGGCAGATTCGGAACAAAAATAATTGTGGTAAATTCGGAAAAAATAATTATGTGGCAGATACGGAATATAATTTGTGACATATTCTGAAAACATAATTTGTGGCAGATTTCGAATAATAATAATAATATGTGTCAGATTAGGAATAATAGTGTGTGGCAGATTCTGAAAAAAAAAGTGAGTGGCAGATTGGGAAAACCTATAGGGAGAAACTATTCCAAGCAACAGGCCACCATTATCTATATCTAGCCCTGTTTCCTGGTATACTTTGGAGGAATCAAGGCACTCCAATGTAGCCTATGTGTTGTGCCACCTTTTTCTGTCTCAAGTCTTCAAAGAACAAAAAAAGAATAAATAAGAATAGATAAGAATAAATAATTAAGAGTAAATAAAAATAAGAATAAGTATTTAAGAGTAAATAAAAATAAGAATAAATAATAAATTGATAATTAGGAGTAAAATAGAATAAGAATAAATAAGAATAAATAAACACAAAATAAGAAATAAGAATAAATAAATAGAATATACAAATGAAAACAGAATGTGTATATACCTTATTTTTGTGTGAATGGGATGATTGAAGAGAGGAAAGGGATTGAATCGGATCCATAGGAGTGTTGTTAGAACTATTGATAGACTCACTAGCTGACAGACTGACTGATTGATTGATTGCTGGATTGAACTATTAACATAATTCTAGACTGATTGATTGGTAAACTGACTGACTGATGGATTGATTGATTGGTGTATTAACTGATTAACTTCTTGACTGATTGTTCGGTGAACTGACTGATTGAAAAACTACTTGACTGACTGATTTGTGGACTGACTGACTGATAATACCAAGGAAGTAGAGGATTGTATTGTCTAGCACTAAACCAGTATTTCTATGCTTCAAAATGTTCCTACCGTCGTCGAGGCCTCATGGTTCGGAGGCACAATGTAGTCTCTGCTCGTTTGAGGCTTGGCTACCGGCCACCATGGCAGGTTGCTGGGATGCAGGGTGAGCCTCCCTTCACTAAGTGTCGCTTGTGTCGAGCGCCTCGTGCTAACACCATAGAGCACTATTGCCTGGCCCAGGATCAACACACACTGCGTGTGTTGATCCTGGGCACACCATGCATACTTCGGCCTGGCAGAACAGTACCGGGAGATATGCCCAACTCCCCAGCACCTGTAGCACCAAGGCTGGTCATTATTAAGTTTCTTCACCTCACACGGTGGAAGACAGGGGAGGAAATCAAAGGAAATCTCGTTTGGAGGTGGATCAGGTTGACTCAAGGCAACAACAATACGGCCAATGGGGAAACCATCTTGGAAAAACCGACGGGCAGAGTACACACCAGGGTATCCCTTGGCAAGTTTCGGGTCAACATCAATAGGATAACGGGTGAGGATGTAGCTGGGGAATTTACGAGGCCTCTAGGGTGAGTCTTCAAGAATGAGAGCCAGAGACAAAAATTCACCAGCCTTGACTCTATCAATAATGTCCTGACGCTTCCTAGAGATGTAGACAAACCGGGAAGTGACAGCAGTCATCTTGACTTCAGCTAGTTCACGCTGCAGCTGGAAGGCGCTGTTGACATCAGACAACCAACGCAGCTTTGTGTCTGTAGATGGGTTTCCATGGAAGGATAGCGTGACATAGGCATTTTTCGGGGCAAAAGCAGGAAGGTTGGACGAGGGCAAGAAGTTGGTATACAAAGATGAAACACCAGGTTGAGGCAGAGAAGGTACAGCTCCGGACTGATCAATGGTCCACACTTCTTCCACCCTTGCCTTGGTGTGGGCCTCAACGGATATGGTATCACTGACAGGTGGAGGGGGGAGGGGAGAAATGTGGGCGGAGTTATATAGGGGGGGTAGCGTTACCAATGTTGAGCCATCCAGAAATTTGAATCCCGAACCACTTGTGATCATGGATGTGAACCACTCACTTGAAGGTGGTAGGAGAGGAGGGGTTGGGTTGGGGAGAGAGGGGTAAAGCTTCACCAGTGATCGAGATGGAGAGAATTATTGGATCAAGTAGCTAAATGTTTTCTTCTGTAATCTAAATCCAACTCTGATGCTGCATTCCATGGGATATTCTTTATTATTTGAAATGAATCCAGATTTTACCTAATATAATTAACACGACACCAGTTTTTGATGACTAATATATCAAGCGATGCACCACCTACCCAGTGTTAAGTTACATTTCAAGTAAATTCTTTATTTTTATCCTGTATCATTTATGACATTTTCTAAGAAACGTCTATTGTGTAACTGGTTACCAAAGGATAATAGTTATAGTGTAAGATGTTAATTACCTAATAACTACTCCATCTGTTCTTCCTCACCCCGTCCTCCCTTATTCAATTCACTGTTTCCTCTCCCTCCATCCCAGCATTCCTTGCTCTCCATCTTACCACCACTACCATCATTCTGTGTGTTGCTGCATAATCTGTTAATGCGCAAACACGACCACAATAGAAATAAAAGTGATATTTGGTATGCAAATACAATCCGTTATATATGACGAATATATTTATTACCTTTATTTATTTATCTGAGGTCAACATCTAGGCCAGCCATTCAGACGCCCAGTATAGTGAACCAATCACAAGATTTAGAGGATATTGTGTCACAACTATTGTTATTACTAATTAAAACAGGGAAAAATTGAAATCAGACATTTATTGGTTATTGTTTACATCTCCACAAGTCCTCGTCACGAAGCATTCAAACCCATAATCCAACTGGGTCTGTAGGCACCACACTGTAATTATAATAACCACAATTATAATAACTGTTAACTTATTATAACCTGAAGTTTATACTTCGACCTCACGTTTGCATTAAGCATGTGTAATGTTTGTTTTGTTTTCTTATTATTATTATAAGCACCGATATATGTATTGCTTTAGACCCTTAGCCACGATGATATACAGTATATACACTATTTATATACACTTCTATGAAGATATTAAGGCTTGAAATACTATAGATTACATATTTCATTTTATTACTCATCAATTTGTTGCTAGTATCGTGTTCAACCACCCTCCTTCTCAATGACAGCCTGCAGTCGCTCGGGCATTGAGGCACCATGCCTCCTCACTGTATAATATATATGGTTTTCCCCGAAAAATCTCTCACTGTTCTGGTGTGACGTAACAAATCTGCTGTGGTTCTCTGGCGTTCTGGCTCCCACGTGTTAACGATAGAACCTCATAGATTTTCAATAGGGTTCATATCGCAGTCTTAAATAGACAAATCTATCACCTGCAAATAATCATGAGCAGTAAACCATTCTTGAACTTTCCTCGCCATATGGATAGGGCATCGGTCGTGTATAGGACAGATAAGGGTGAGTAGTTGAAAAGAAATTAAAAACATTTAGAATATGTGCTTCATTATATTGCATTTGATCGATCTATTAAATAAAGACACTGTCTATTGTTCACCCCTGTAGAGAGATACTGATTATAATTATTATCCTTTGGATATTAAGCAACAAATAACGGAGCCGAGACAATTAATTTTCTGTCTTCAGCTTTACCTGTATTCTTTTCACCCCTCATGCTGGCAGTCCCCCTCTTTATCACCTCTTCTCGCCGTAAAATAAATAAATTTCTACCTATATTTTTCAAGTAACTGGCAACCTCACACAACCTCCTCTCACCTGTCTTCTCTCTCTCTCACGTCCCCTTCCTTCCTTGCCTTCTGTAGTATTTTTTATCTTTTGTTTCTCATATTTTTAACCTTCTCATTCGTTCTTTGAAAGTTTTAATGACATAGGCCTTTCTCCCTTATCACCCATAGTCCTTCAAATTTATGCAAGCAAAAGGATATGATAATAGTTATGTAGAATATACATATAATAATAAAATTATATATATATATATATATATATATATATATATATATATATATATATATATATATATATATATATATATATATATATATATATATATATATATATGAAATGAGAGAGAAAGAAGGGGGGGAAGGGGTATGGAGGGGCTGGTGGAGGAAGAAAGAACAAGAGAGACGCCAATAACTGTGGCTGTAGAGACGTTTTCTTGAAGATTTATGGTTGACTTTGGGCGAAGGAACTAATGGAGATGGAGTTCACATTAACAAACCTATATAATTAAGTATTGAATTTTATCATTGTCATCATAATATTATTATTTTCTACTCTCATCTGTAGGCTAATTAAGTATTGTTCGATATCAGCAGAACTGTAATGACATCAGATAGGATGGGTGACTATAAAACTTGGACATATGTAATGAAATGGCTATACTCAATGGTAAATGTGTTTCAACAATAATGAATATATTAAACAAAATTATGAGAACCACAATTATCCATATATTATATGTGAAAAGAATAATATTCTGTGGAACGGAATGAGACAATCGAATCTCTCCTGCAGAATATAGGCTTATTTCTGGTGAAGTGAAGGTTCGAGTCATGTGAACCACAGTTCCTTTTACACACACACACACACACACACACACCAATCCCACATCTTGTAGCTTTCGCAGGCTTACCAACCTAACACACGGGGGGGAAAATAACTTGTTCTACGTTACATATAGTGTATTATTGGATTACAAGTAAATTTCTGGCCATAACAAGGAAATCATTAACACGTAGACAAAGCAGAATAAAGCTAGTTACTATTTGTGAAACATATGATAATCAGTGGTGACAACCTATGAGACGTCAGCCTTCATAACCCTACACATTTCTAATGACGAGTATTTATGTGCACACAATAATATAAAGGATTAATTCAATAGAAGACTACCATCAGCATCTTGCTATTACTTTTAATACTAACTTTATAAAGATATTATTGCACCTTGTATTCCACAATATTTATATAATAAAACTCTTAATAGTGACAACATTAAAGTAAAATACAATATACAGAAATACAAATTCCAGTTCCATTTCTATAAAGCATTACATATTTGTCTTCCATTCTTCTTAGTGTTTATAATTATGAATTTAGATGCGGCCTATAGGCCTATATATTACGTCTAGTTATCACCCACAAGACTTAATTATTAATGTTGGCAATCTTGCAAACCAATGTATTTTGAGAGCCAGAACTGTTACATATTATTCTCCCGACAAAGAGAATATATATGTTTGTCACCTTTGATTCTCCAGGTTTAATAAAAACAGTGGATTATCGGTAATTTTTTACTTAATAATTTGGTTATGGGTGATAAGAGAGAAAAGCTTATGTCATTAAAACTTTCAAAGAACGAATGAGAAGGTTAAAAATATGAGAAACAAAAGATAAAAAATACTACAGAAGGCAAGGAAGGAAGGGGACGTGAGAGAGAGAGAAGACAGGTGAGAGGAGGTTGTGTGAGGTTGCCAGTTACTTGAAAAATATAGGTAGAAATTTATTTATTTTACGGCGAGAAGAGGTGATAAAGAGGGGGACTGCCAGCATGAGGGGTGAAAAGAATACAGGTAAAGCTGAAGACAGAAAATTAATTGTCTCGGCTCCGTTATTTGTTGCTTAATATCCAAAGGATAATAATTATAATCAGTATCTCTCTACAGGGGTGAACAATAGACAGTGTCTTTATTTAATAGATCGATCAAATGCAATATAATGAAGCACATATTCTAAATGTTTTTAATTTCTTTTCAACTACTCACCCTTATCTGTCCTATACACGACCGATGCCCTATCCATATGGCGAGGAAAGTTCAAGAATGGTTTACTGCTCATGATTATTTGCAGGTGATAGATTTGTCTATTTAAGACTGCGATATGAACCCTATTGAAAATCTATGAGGTTCTATCGTTAACACGTGGGAGCCAGAACGCCAGAGAACCACAGCAGATTTGTTACGTCACACCAGAACAGTGGGAGATTTTTCGGGGAAAACCATATATATTATACAGTGAGGAGGCATGGTGCCTCAATGCCCGAGCGACTGCAGGCTGTCATTGAGAAGGAGGGTGGTTGAACACGATACTAGCAACAAATTGATGAGTAATAAAATGAAATATGTAATCTATAGTATTTCAAGCCTTAATATCTTCATAGAAGTGTATATAAATAGTGTATATACTGTATATCATCGTGGCTAAGGGTCTAAAGCAATACATATATCGGTGCTTATAATAATAATAAGAAAACAAAACAAACATAACACATGCTTAATGCAAACGTGAGGTCGAAGTATAAACTTCAGGTTATAATAAGTTAACAGTTATTATAATTGTGGTTATTATAATTACAGTGTGGTGCCTACAGACCCAGTTGGATTATGGGTTTGAATGCTTCGTGACGAGGACTTGTGGAGATGTAAACAATAACCAATAAATGTCTGATTTCAATTTTTCCCTGTTTTAATTAGTAATAACAATAGTTGTGACACAATATCCTCTAAATCTTGTGATTGGTTCACTATACTGGGCGTCTGAATGGCTGGCCTAGATGTTGACCTCAGATAAATAAATAAAGGTAATAAATATATTCGTCATATATAACGGATTGTATTTGCATACCAAATATCACTTTTATTTCTATTGTGGTCGTGTTTGCGCATTAACAGATTATGCAGCAACACACAGAATGATGGTAGTGGTGGTAAGATGGAGAGCAAGGAATGCTGGGATGGAGGGAGAGGAAACAGTGAATTGAATAAGGGAGGACGGGGTGAGGAAGAACAGATGGAGTAGTTATTAGGTAATTAACATCTTACACTATAACTATTATCCTTTGGTAACCAGTTACACAATAGACGTTTCTTAGAAAATGTCATAAATGATACAGGATAAAAATAAAGAATTTACTTGAAATGTAACTTAACACTGGGTAGGTGGTGCATCGCTTGATATATTAGTCATCAAAAACTGGTGTCGTGTTAATTATATTAGGTAAAATCTGGATTCATTTCAAATAATAAAGAATATCCCATGGAATGCAGCATCAGAGTTGGATTTAGATTACAGAAGAAAACATTTAGCTACTTGATCCAATAATTCTCTCCATCTCGATCACTGGTGAAGCTTTACCCCTCTCTCCCCAACCCAACCCCTCCTCTCCTACCACCTTCAAGTGAGTGGTTCACATCCATGATCACAAGTGGTTCGGGATTCAAATTTCTGGATGGCTCAACATTGGTAACGCTACCCCCCCTATATAACTCCGCCCACATTTCTCCCCTCCCCCCTCCACCTGTCAGTGATACCATATCCGTTGAGGCCCACACCAAGGCAAGGGTGGAAGAAGTGTGGACCATTGATCAGTCCGGAGCTGTACGTCATGCACAGTTGAAGAACCCTTCGCTGTCTTGGCAGCAGGAGGCAAACAGTCCACACCATCTGAGTCGGACGAGACATCAACAGGTCGCTTGGTAGAGGTTGAGGAGGTGGAAGGTTGCAACCTGAGCTGTGGAGTGACCGAGGAGAGAGGTGGGGGAGGGTTGCGATAATGCAGCTCAGGCCAGTGATCCACGATAATAGACTCATCCTCTTCCGACATGGCCAAGTCAGCCTCCAGGCAGGAGGCCACATCCAAATCCGCACTAGCTCTCTCCATCTATCCAGGCAAGGCCTAGATGGGAAGCGAACAACTGAACACACACAAACACACGTAAATACACACACAAAACCACAACAAAACAAACAAACCACAAACAACAATATCACAAACAGCAAAACCACATAAAGACGAGATAGAATAGACCAATAACACCTAGAACACAACTGAAACAACAACACAGAAATAACACAAAAATTAATACAAACAACAACACAGGGAGAACACCAAAAACAGGTCTTCAGTCCAGGAAGGTTGGGGCGAGACTAACAAGGAAGTGAGGGAGGGAGTGTAAGAGTAACAGATTATACCCCGTGTGTGTTTGTAGGAGAAAGTAAGAGAGCGCTGGGGACACTGTAATTTGTTAGAGAAAGAGAAAGAGAGAATGCGTTCACGTGTGTGTGTGTATGCTACCTGTAATCTGATTACTCACCCCTGAAAGATATGGTTCTATCATCACAAGTTTTTTCATGAAATGAGGCACGATCGATTAACTTACGATGAAGACAGGTAGATAAATTAGGGAGTTTTTGGATAAGGAGGTTGGAGATCGCATTGAAGATAGTATACAATGTGTAATATCGAAAATTTTAGTCAGTAATTCTACAAGAAGTTACTATTATTTAGATAAATCCTGATTTAACTGTGCATAGCATCTACGCTGATAAACACATAATCGGTGAATAGTATTGTCTGTTGTTTACACAGTTTAGGATAGTTGATTGACATATGCTATTAGGAGGTGGAATAGGAGAGATCGAGGTCGCTTGGCAGTAAATGAGCGTCTATGTGCTTGAAGTGAAGTCTAGACAGAGAAGCATGTGTTGAAGCAGTGTATAGTACACTCGTGATATGTAATCCCTGACCAGAGACGAACGGTAGGCACCACACACACATACCCTGCATTCGGACTCAGCCTCTATATGTGTACTGGGTGGGGAAATTAGCAATACCAGGCGATTCGAAGCTTTCTGCTCCTCACACTCTGGTCAGAAATTATGTATCACGAGTGAACACTGACCCAATATGTCAAGGACACATACCAGATTACTTTAATGAAGCATGCGTTGTCAAATATTACACTGCATTATGAAGGAGTTATGTTGAATTTCGTTTTCTCTGGTAATTAGTTTATAGAAAACGATAAATAAGCAATAATTTATATGGGTAACTATGATAAAAAAATTATTTATAAATTACACTTGAGTAATTTTCCTTTTTGTAACCCCTTTCTCTCTCTCATGCCTTCTTTTCACCTACTCTCTATCTCTTTATTTTTCTCTCTCTTCCTTCCTTCCTTCTTTCTTTCTCCATCTTCCATTGTATGTTCTCTTTCTCTCATGCCTTCTTTTCCACCTTCCCCCGTTCTCTCTCTCTCTCTATCATGCCTTTCTTTCCACCTTCTCTCTCTCATACCTTTCTTTCCACCTTCTCACTCTCTCTCATGCCTTCTTTTCCACTTACCCCCCCCCCTTCTCTCTCTCCTTGCACGTGTGTGGTATGTATGTATGTGTAAGTAGATAGATGTATGAGTAGATATACTGATAGATGTATATTGGTATTACTGACCTGTTATGGTGGGAGGTGGTAACACTTGAGACCACAGTAATCACCGTCTATACACCACACACCCTCAGCTTCTCTCATTCTCTCTCTCTCACACACACATTCAAAATTTACCTCTCTCTCGCACACACACAGTCTCTCTCTCACACAAAGGCAATCTCTCTTCCATACAGTCTCTCTCTCTCACACATCGATATCACTCTCACGCACACACACACACACAGTTTTTTTTCTCTCTCTCTCTCTTGTAAGGGAAGCCAACCACACCTCGGGGACACTGTTGGTCAGCTAGAAGACTTTGTTGATTCTCTTTCAGTTCTTGATATGCCTTCATCCACCATACATACCAATTGAAAGACAAAATATTAGTTACCTTGAGCAATGGAAATTATGGAAACTATGAATTTACCCTCTAAAAATATTTAACGTGAATTTTAATACCCCTCCCTTGACTATTATCAAAATAATTAATAAACAATTTATATAGGGTCTATCTTTACCTGAATTTCTACTTATTCTATCCTACGGGAATAATCAATGGCCAAAGTTGAAAGACATACTTTAAAAATAAATTCAAAACACACTCATAATTTTATAAATAGCGACCAGTACACACCACTTCCCTTCTGCAACGACTGGGTAATGTTACTTTACTACGCCTGCGTCTTTACAAAAGGTAATACAACGTGATTCCTTACGGCCCACTATTCCCCAGACACACTTAAATAAACCACTATATCACACCATAATTACTTGAACAGGGAGCCACACCAATTCATTGCTCACACCTGACTCAAGAACCGACTCTCCCAGGACTCGGTTCACCTGACCAACGGCCCTGGTCATATTTCGAATAATATTCAAACAGGGAGTCACACCAGAATAATTCGCTCACACCTGACTAACTATTATCTTTTCTCACTACTGACACAGTTCACTGATTTTATCTTCTCGACCGACTGGTTATAACAGACGTTTTCACATCTAATGGTGTCGTCTACCAGAACCTGTGTGACGGAAGTCGAGAACAGCAGACTGGCGGTTATTATTGGCGTCCCTTTCAAATCCCACACACAATTTCTCACCTTCGCCATGCGCATAAATATCCTTCATTTTTCCCTTCTACACTTCCAATATTTACACTCTTTCCTCTTATCAAAACTATTCTCTATTTAATTCTCTCATGCTTAAAAACCAATACTACTTATAACAAGGCTCCATACGGAATATTTCAATATATAAGAAAATCTAGCAGTCTTTCTCAAAAACATTATGGGAACACTTTCGTAACTAAAATACCAAATTGACTTGAACATAAATTATAGGAAATATAAGGATCTAAGCACTGAAACGCTATGAAAATCAAGAGCGGAGTTATTTTACCTTTAGCTTTCTCTACTAGAATGTGTTAACCCCCATTAGCGTTACAAATTTAAAAGACTTATCTCAATGCATGATGAATCAATATCCCAATTCAGAACTAAATAAACAATTATACTAAACCATTATACACGCAATCCTACGACAATACAATTTATAACATATAGACATACATAAACATATAACCTCAATTTCTCACTTAAATTTCGGCAGTCGAAGAAAACGGCATTTTAAAAGGATAACTAAAATAGAAAAATAAATTGGAGTGTTACAATATAATACTTAACCAAAGTTCACTTGTATAAGTTAAGAAATATTTAAGATGTGAAAATATATTATGAGTACAATTTACTTTCTAGTTTTGTAATTGAAATACGATTCATGTGATAATATAATACTTAACCAAAGTTCACTTGTGGGAAGTAGGGAGTATGGAAACAGCCGTCTAGTTGCAGTGGTGTATCACTGTATGTATTGACGAGTTGACAGTGAGTGAACATCAGTGGGGCTGGACAGCCGGCAGGTAGTCAAACAATAAGAGAAAGAGGCCTGCAGACAATCATCACAATAAATACATTTCCCCAGACACCTTGCATACATATATATATATATATATATATATACATTAAATATACAACACAATACTATACAACAATTGAATATAAATGTAAGGGTCAAACATTCCCTATCTAAATCTGCCGGTTAAACACCCAAGTTCTAACAATAACTCCTTAATACTAGCAATTAATACAACTTATCACTGTCCACACATTAACTACATATTATATAATCAACCTTATCATTGATACACAAAGAACATATAAATGCTTAACCAAATTCCAGAAGAAAGAATTAAGAATAGACACTAGGTGTTAACATTAGCTGAGCTGCCAGTCGACTGAGACAAACATGGCGTCCTCAGTATTGTAGCAGAGTTGATGAACCTACCAAAACATTATTGGAACCACAACTCATGACCATCAAGTAATTTAACACATGACATATTATAATTATATACAATTACACAATATGAAATTACACTTATTTTATATACAATCTTTGTTTCATTACACACTAATAAATTATGCCAATACATTAATCATTTACATATCTCATTACCATAATAAATTATGCCAATACATTAATAATTTACATACATATATCTCACTACAGGACTGCTTGCAAAGATATGTTGTAACAAACAGTATGATTATCTCGAGGGCTTTCTTAGCAATAAGAGGGTATGCTACGATTTGGTGACACCAAAACGTTGAGAGCGTTGTTGTTCTGAAGAGTTTCTGTTGAACCTGGCTCTGTTGAAGTTCAGTTATTTCGTCCAGGTATTCATCATTGACATCTGCTGTCGCAACACTAAACTTGAACGGCTGTCTCACCCATGCTGGATATGACTCTCTGGTAGAGTAGTATCCGTCGAGAGACTTTGCGAGCTCATCTATGTGCATGGCAATAGCTTGCTTCAGTTCCCCGGGTACAGAAATGTCTCCGATACCGGACACGTCAACGCCGATCCCCTGAAACCGACTTACTGAACCCCTGTGGTTCGATCGAACCCAGGTTAAGAACCACTGATTTAAATAAAGGCACTGTATTTTGTTCATCATCGTAGTGGGATAGACTACTAATTGTATATTATCCTTTGGATATTAAACAGCTATCATTTGGATAGGCAAACACTCACCTCTCACTTTCATTTCACAGTACATTTATTCCCTCATTTCCTTTCTTAGATTCCTTTTATTGAAGTTGATCATACTAGTTGTTATAACATCATATTTAATGTTCTATTTAGAGTTCGTTCAGAAATAATCTACGAGTATACAAATAAATATAAAAATCACACACTGTAAGGGCGAAACACCATTCTACTTCCCCTGACTGTTGGGTGCTGAGTGGTAGTTGGTTTGGTCGGAAGAAATGCTCGACTCCTCTACTACAAGATGTATTGATACCTCAGTGTCCCGATTCATCTTCTTCTGAAGCCCAACCGAGGTTACCACAGGACTCCACTTACCTTCAGTCGGCAGAGCACTCTCAGCTTCACACCAAGTAAGCTGTTCTCCTCGCTGGCTACCTGGGCTCTCCTATATTGCTGTGTTATTTATTGTATTGTGGACTTGGGTTAATTCTCTAGCGTTAAGAGTATTACCGTGGACACTGTTTACTCTGGCCTATTGTTGTACATATTTTATATTGGTGTGAAAAGAGTAATTCCGGGAAAACAAAGAATATACTCTACTCATTTTGTGTATTGTGTTTATCTCAATCCACGGTTCCTTACTATCACCTTGTTCAGACTTGCCTGGGTTCATGGGAAGAGGAAACAGGCTATACGACTCGACTTCCCTTTACACACACACAAGACTTATAAAGAAAATAACCTTGCATACACAGCTATTTTAATTGCTACATATACAACGTTTAAAAATGTTATATGCATTATATCTGTACGGGTGTACATAAATATAAGTGTTTCTCAAATTGGCTACTACTTTTCCAATGTCTGTAGGTTCCTCTTTTTTCCTACACTTTTTTTTTTTTTATATGCTACAATATTTTCTTTGGCACAATAATTATTTAAAATGGTATATGCCAGCATTTGTTCTATTTTTCCAGTGCTATGTCCATTATCACGGAAATAACTTGGAAACAGAGCATATCTTCCGAAACAATTATTGTCAGTTCTGTTGATAGATTTCTTTGACTGGTAGCGTTGCGAAAAGCAGGCAACTCAAATAACTTAGTAATGACTATGTAATTGTACATAAACCATGTTTACAGTTATACTAGCTGGATATATAAGAGAACTTATATATTTCGTTATGGGGTGTGTTAGATAATGGGCGAGAAAATATATCATTCAGCCTATAAATTAAAGGAGCTTTTTACATTCATCACGTTCCACAAATTATGAATAACTTCTATATATCCAGCAACATCAACAAAGAAGTGTAGGTTATGCTATTTACCTGAAGTTAGCAGGGCTTGTGCAACATATTCATTTATGATCTGAAGAACTAAACTTAAATTTTGTTTCTCTAGACTAGAGGGATTTAAGGCTTTCAGGCTTAGCCTATATGAATACTTCAGTAATGAATCTTTCTCTAAGTCTTTGCAAAGTACTGAAAGGAGCAGACATTATCTTCATGTCATCATAAGATTTTTCCTCTAAAAACTGCTGTAAAATCATTTTTTTTTTTTTTTTTTTTTTTTTTTTTTAAATCTTTCTGTCAAAGCCAATTATTTCTTATGCACTTTAATAGGTGGACGGTATCATAAATGAAAAAAAGAGGTCTGGTACTTTGAGCTGTATGCTGATATACAATCAACAATTTCGGTGGATCAGTGAAATAAGATATAGCCTTCCCGTTAACTACATTATTGTCCGTCACTATGCAGATATATTCTCTAGCCCTAATATGACCATCTTCATAATATCGTGCAGTGTCTTAGCCTTCATGGTTTTAGTGGGAATAATGTGCACAACATCTTTAAACTTTGAAACAATACTGTTAAGCATAAACACATAGGCAGTAGTTGCAACTGCATCATTGTCAAATGCAGAACCTATAATGTTACCTCCTTTGTAATCTAAAAATGGTTTAAATGAATATCATCAACCATGAGCGTAACTGTTTTATCACACTTGACTAGAGTCTTAAACTTTTGTTTAATATACATGAGAAAGTTGCAGTTGTGTTGTTCACTATAGCTGGGCTACCCTCTTGTTATTGGTTGGTGTGAAATCTTTCCTCTTGGGCCCGCCCAAGTGGCAAAAGGTGCAGCCTTTACTGGCTGCGCAATCTTAAACAACAACAACAACGCTTCATCATTTGGGAAGGAAAATGCTGGTACTCTGGGTCCTGATCTGTAGTTTCCCTTGCAATTTGGGACCACACACGTGTTAATCATCCCTTAAATGCTTCAACTGATAATAATACAGGAGGAATCACCAATCACAGTACTTTAAGGGAATTTTTGGAACGAAAAGTGAGGTACTGAGGGTACACCTGCACTCAGACAGCTAGCACTCCATTTGTCTACGTCAGTGGTTCTTAACCTTTTTTGACAGCGATCCAAAATCTTGCCCAAATCAACCATGGCGACCCAAGCCCCCATATAAATTGTCTTTATATATATGATTATGCTTCTAAAAACGTGTTACAGAAACAAAATTACATGCTGGGGTATACATTAATACAAGTAGCACATTTTAATAACAGTGATCCGTAAGAAAATAAACAAATAACATATTGTAACGACCAGTTCCGTCCTGATCCGTTTATTTCGTCCATATAATAAAAATAAATAAAATAAAAATGAAGACTATGGAATCGTACACGAGTAGTACTGGTTAGTACACCTAGGATCAGAGCGAAGCTGACGATATCACAAAAAAAAATATGGTTCCTCGTGATCTTCACCGAGTCTCAGTATTGGTCAACAAAACACGTCAAGTAAGGGGAAGAGAAACGAAAGTCTGTTACATTTAATTTACATTTAATGATCACTAGAAATTTAATTACTAATTGTACAATAAAACAAATATTACAAGCCTAAAGAAATTTGATAAAAAAAAAAATAATTAGTGAATTATGAATTATTTACTTACCCCTGAATAAAAATAGGAATGAATTTTAAACCCCCTTCCCTGACTAGAAAACAATATATAACAAACCCACGTAAAATTAATAGGGACTAGCTCTAACTGAATTTATTTCTTAATTAACACCCCTTTCTACGGTAGTAACTAATAATACCGTTTAAACACAACATACAATAATACTGCACATTCATACTACCAGAAATAATGTTCAGTACACGACATTTTCCTTCTTAAATATCGTCGAGACTCGAGAGTAACATTCCCCCACTACGTCTAGACGACTCAGACAAGAAACTATCGTGAGTCTTCCCGAAACACTATTTCTCAATCACACATTAACACATGAATTATAAATCATACCGTAACCAACACCAACATGGAGATAACCGTGTTCACTTCTCACACCTGTCGTAACGGTCGAAAGCTTCTAGAAGCTTGGCTCACTCGAGCATAAAAGTGACATAAAATATAGGGAAATACCACTAGTAGCAGGGAACTAACCATATAAATTGCTCACACCTAACTACCTAGTATACTTCTATACTTATGACACAGTTCAATGATCGGTAATCTCTCTTCTGAAGACAGGCAGGCGTGGACGTTCAATGGCGGTACCTTGGTAGCCGAGAGCTTGGTAGCCGAGAGATAAGGAACCAATCTATTAGTACATATTTAAACATGAATTTTATCCTCCTCCCTTGATAATCCACACTCGTGCAACACACTATATCCATATACATCTTCTCACCATGCTTTATACCAATAAATCACTCTATGATCCACCAAAAATACCTAACTAAGTGAGAGCTTTGCACGAACGTACCTTGGTAGCCGAGAGATAAGGAACCAATGCGGCCTTTGGGTCAGTCCTCCCCACTACTCTCGTCTCTGCGCACCTCAGTTCTCCACGGCGCACTTTATTTGCCATTTTCTATGTCCTTGTCAACTAATTATACTCTCTCCTCTCCTATTTATTTCCCTTCCTATACAAACCTGTTATAATTAAAAAACAACATAACTACGAACATTTCCTTGTTCCCTGTTTTCCAAACAAGTAGTTCCATTTAACACCAAATAAGTAGTTCCACTTAACACACTTAACAATATATATAATCTAAATACTTACATCTGTCAAAACTTCATTACTTAAATATATTTCATATTAAAATATTCCGTACGTATCTAAAAAAAAATGGAGTTATTACATTAACTGTCAACTAGACACAGGTGTTCGTGCCGCGTCGCCTACTGTGGTAAGTGGTAGGCTATCCAGCCCATTTTGAGTGTGTCTGTCGGGGCTTTTCCACCCCTTAAAATGTCTGTCATTACCACCACAGTATTGTAGGATGAACATTGCTTCTGTAGCATAAAAATCACCTGGTATCTCCAATGTTGGATCTAGCTCCAATAAACCTCCATTGTTATGTGTGTTTCCACCATGGAGGTATAATCTAAGAGAAGGCGGCATGACGTCACAAGGGTTAATTAAGCCAATTTTCTATTGGTCGGCTGTCCCCCCATTGACTCAAAACTCAGCTGATCACGTCGGACCATCAATTTCACCAACATTCTTTGCCATTTTTTAAGATAATGCTGGCGTGTTCAGCATATGGGTGTACCTAGAGAGACAGGAGTCTTTCTACTACATTTCATATGTATGTTAAGAAAGTCATATAGAAAAATATACGACAGAAATTGACAAATCAACGAAGTGAATTTCATCACCTGCCTCGCACACTACGACACGTACCCATGTCTTGTAGAATATTAATACTGTACACACAAAAACTGTAAAGCCAAGGCTATTATAGTGTTGTGATATTAACTATTAATGTATAACCTGACGTATATATAGCATTGACAGGGTTATAAAAGATAAACTGGCTCCATGGGGGGACCTATTTGTGCCTAAGTTAGGGTTGGCCTGAAGGATAACTCGAGTGTTGAGAGATTGTATTATGAATCTTGTAGCATATTTCATAATGTTTTAAAGATATTTAATTTATAAGTGTGTTTACTATGTAGACTATTTGGTTGTTGAGAATTTAGGTGTAAGTTAAAAAACCGTAGTCTAAGTTAAGGCAATGTGCGGAAAGAGTTTTTATAATTGTGAAATTACGGCCTGGGACTGATGAGTAAAATTAATGTTTCTTACTTACTTACAGTTTCTTACAGTTGATCTTCTGGAAGAGGCCACTACCGGGCCTGTGGATCCAGTTCTGGGTTCACAACTGAATGTACACTCATACTGGCATTGGTGGTGGTGGAATTTGTGGTAGGATTGTTAGAAAACAATTTTATTAAAGAGGAATTTCGCTTTGTGGTTGTATTTCGTATCCTGCTCACTCCATGCCCGATCCAAGTTTGTTTCAAATTTTATTACGGTCTGTGCCTTAATGACGTACTCTGGTAAGGTGTTCCAGTGGCTGTTCACTCTGTTAGCAAAGGAGTATTTTCTTTTATTTTTTCTTGATCTTTCTTTGAATATTTTCAGACTATAGAGTCCCCATGTTCGCTGTTCCTTGTTCAGCTTGAAGATCCCCTCACAAACCTCTTTGTCATATTTCTCAGTCATAATCTTGTAAGTTTCTATCATGTCGCCCGTCTCTCTTCTATATCTCAATGTAGGAAGTTTCAGTTTCTTCAATCTTTCTTCGTAGCTCAAGTTTTTCAATGTTGGAACTAATTTTGTAGCACGTCTCTGCACGTTCTCTACCGCATCTATATCCTTTATTAGATGTGGTGCCCATACCTGGTTGGCGTATTCCAAGATAGGTCTCACTATCGTTTCTGTGTAAATCAGAGTGAACTGAAACTGAGGAAGTGATGACACACTTTATGTAGTAACATGTAGCCATCATGGTAAGATTCCATGTGGCTTATAAGTGGTAAAATGTGTTTGATACAAGACAACACACCTGAGTGTCAACTCAGTTAGGCCAACATGACAGTTCTGGGTGTTACACTACATATCTCTTCACTACACATCACATATCTCCAATACAACGAAAGAAAATTTAAGTGAAAAAAAAATGTAGTTTGTTGACATGCAGACAGTAAAATATTATTACTATCTGCTAAATTCTGCTTGTCAACAAACTATAACTTTTGCTCACTTTCCTTCCTGTTGTAGGTATCTCGCAAGTAGCAAGGCATACCAGATTCACGTGTGGTCAACTGTACTTGTTGTTATTTCTCTGTAACGTTATAATACGGTCTGTGGGTTGGTGTGTAAGCTATGACCTTTTCTTTTACTATACTTTTTGCATAAAATAAACTATTAATTCATTAA
This sequence comes from Petrolisthes manimaculis, assembly GCA_034508575.1. NCBI lineage: Eukaryota > Metazoa > Arthropoda > Malacostraca > Decapoda > Porcellanidae > Petrolisthes > Petrolisthes manimaculis. The sequence continues at coordinate 554,125 of JAWZYT010000264.1, forward strand.
TCAATTCATTTTTTCATCCATACTCCTAGGAAAAGTTTGCGAGAAGAGGTAATGCTCTAGCTGGAAACAGCGATATTTAATGGGTTTAAGTACTTTTGATAATATACAGAATTGGATAATTTTATGCAGTTATCATATATGGAACAAATTCAAGTCTCTTTCTGGCTATGATTATAGAATATATGAGAAAATAAGACCATAATTATAATGGGAGTAAGGCGGGCGAGGCAATGTTTTGAGTCAATGGGGGGTAGGGTAATAGGCTCCGCCCCTTGCTTCAATTAGGGTGTACAGGACGAGCGGCTCATGCCGCCTCCTCTTAGATTATACCTCCATGGTTTCCACCAGGTACCAATATGTCTGGCATTTTTCATTCTATAATCAGGAAATATCAAGCTTAAGTTTTGCATTGGTTTCATTCGGTATCTCACTAGTTGGATATAGATCCAAAATATAACAACCAATTAGTGTCGCTTGTTAAGTAAGCCACCAGTTAAATTCCGGCAGACGGTCAATTTCATAGTTTACAAGACTACTACTAAACTTTAATATGTGTTACAGATGGTATCTCTTTCGTTGTATCTCAGGGGTCTTGGCTGCTGTTTTACTTATATTTGTACTTCAAATTTTGTAACATATCCTGGTCAGAGCTATACTGCAATACCTTCTGAACAACTTTTATTAAACGATGCTTTTTGATAAGACAATAATTGTACCAAGTTTCAGCTTGAATCTAATTATTTCACTTATGCCATAGAGCATAGACTATTCCATAAAGTTCCTGGGGTGGGAGGAAAATGTAACTTACCCATGAGATATCTTCTCTTGTAGCCTACAGTCACGAACACTAATAAGTATTTAAGTGTCGTTCGAATGTCTAGAGATAATATTGGCATTAGTTCGTTGGTGAATTGGATTGTTTAAAGCTTCAACCAAAGCTGTATACTTATTTAGTGCTCGTGACTGTACATCTAAGTTAGCAGTGTATCCAATCCTTGTGAAACTTAGGCCGACACTCCCATGGGCACACTTTATCAAGAAAGGCATTTGGATATCTGTATTTTGCCATTGCAACGAAGGTGGTATTCACTCGACGAGTTGGGAAAGGAAGAGAATCCTTAAAACGCTTGCAGTGGTAAGCTACATGGTATGTCATGTTCGTCTTAGCCCAGTGATACAGGTTTATCTGCAAGAAAGAAAAAAAAATCGAATTTATAACAAGAGTTCAGTTATTGTGTGTCGTGTCGGATGGCTCTTGATTCCTCCAAACTTTACTAAGTAGCGACTTAGAACTATACTATTATGGCCAGGAGTTCTTCGCCCCACTCTTCTTGCTAACCCAAGGATGTGGTAGAGTTACATTCACTGATATACGAGTTGCCTAGTAGATCATTACCCTTGTTAATAATACTCCAAAAATGTAAATATCGTATCAATGAGCCTAATGAAGATTATATCCAAGCTGAAGGTTTGTCTAATGTGTCAGAGGATATGAAAATGCTGTAGGAAGTAACTTTTCTTCGTACTACATGCCTTAAAACGTACAAAATATTATAGGGGACCTGCAGACTGCTTCATCTCCATATTATATAATACTCATTAACTCATAAACGTTAAGAATATGAAGTAATGGCACATTTGGTCTATAAATATTATACAGAAGCTTCAGAAAACTCCATACTGACACAAACTAACATATGTAAAGCCCAAAACATAATAGACTACTTAGAAATAATTACTCTGGTCCAGAATGACAGATCTTCCTGATCACAGTCCTACAGTGATGTGGGCAATACCTTAAAGATTTTGGCGCCCCTTCGGCCCCAATCACTTCCTTTCAGTTTTTCAATTGTCCATCTTTCCTTTCTGCTTGCTGTCTCGTCTCTCTATCACTCTCTGGCGCTATATGACCTCGCTGTTCTGGCGCCTAATATCAATCAATCCTGATCACAACAGCGTTGGTCAAACTGATCTGTTATTGTTCACGTTGCTGTATAGTGATAATTTATAACTATACTTAGTTGTTTTGATAGCTGGTCTGCAGTTATTATCTTTATTTATATCTCTTGTAATAAGCGTTTTATTCGTGATACATAATTTCTGACCACCCCCCTAATGGGAACCGCCTTGCCGAGGTGGGGGGGCTTCTGTGTCTCTGAGACCTGGCGAGCTAGACTAGAGGGGGCTCCAGCCTCTGCTCTGCCCCGATATCGGGGAGAGAGGGCTTTCCATACTAGGAAGGTCGCCAATGAGAGACCAGACTAAATAGTTCCCATCTTTCAGTTCTTCAATTGTCCCTCTTTTCATTTTATTTCCTTCCTGCTTGCAGTCACACCTTTTTCTGGCGCTATAGGACCTCGATGTTGCGTTGCCTAATAACCATCAATCAATCAATTAATTTCTGACCAAAGTGTGAGGAGCAGAAAGCTTCGAATCGCCTGGTATTGTTCATTTCCCCACCCAATACACCTATAGAGGCTGAGGTCGAATACTGAGTATTTGTGTGTGGTGACTGTGGTTCGTCTCTGGTCAGAAATTACGTATCACGAGTGTACAGCACCATTCAATTTTATTAGTTTTTATTGAAATGCTTATTACAATATCCTTGTAGTATATTCTGTGGTATAGGAATATGCTTTTAGTGACCGAGCTGTGTTTTCCGAGACTAAAAACGCGAAATTGAATTGATTCATAACTCAGATGAATATAGGTAGTATGTGATTTTGTTTGTTATTGAATGTATTGTCATCTGGTATTTAATCAACGAACGCAGTTTATGATGTTTCGAAATATCATAGTCTACTTTTACATTATGCATATAAGCATTATCATAAAAATTGAGAAGATTATTATGGATCATGAAATATTACTAACACAAAATGTCTAATAGGCAACAAGTACAGTTGGCTCCACTCCCGTGTTTCTACCCTGTCTTTGCCAATGTTGGGTCAGTCAGAAATTCGAATCCCGATCCACAAGTTAAGAAATTCGAAACATTCATTTCCTTAGAGTGAAATATATGAATGTTTCGAATATTTTTACTTGTGAATCGGGATTCGAATTTCTGACTGGCCCAACATTGGCAACGACAGGGGAGAAACGCGGGAGTGGAGCCAACTGTACATCCCCGAATGCGACGGTGCCACACCCTTTGGTTGGCTAGAAGAGGGTGGCGACGAACTTCTGGCCGCAGTAGTACAATTCAGTACTGAACTGAAGGTATATTGTAAATAACTAAATTTTCTAAATTATATCAGAAAACAGGTCTATCTCTAGTTTTATGAGATTGTTTAATTCTCTGATTATTTACCCAAGTAAATCTTACCGACAGAGCTCTCTGGTCAGCGCCATAAATATTCTTGCTTACGTATAATTTGGTTCTGATCTCCCTGGTCTTGTTGGGCTGCCAAGAGTTGCATCCTCCCCACATCCCTCCCATCACGGCAGAGCGGTGACCGTGGTGGTCACTCATAAAGTGGTAGCACTGCACGGGAAAGTTCATGCGTTCTAATAATGGACTGATGAAGATTACGGTACAAATAAATATAAGAAAAATCTTGTAGTCACAAGGGTGAAGGAGCAGAGGGAAGGGACATAGAGCACGCAGGTAAAAGGAATGGAGGCCCAGTAGAATTGCAGAGAGGAAGGGATTGGTAGAGATTAATCAATTATGAAGGGTAATGCTCGAAAAAATTTGATTGAATGATTTGTAGGGAAAATAAAACGTTATTTGATTGATTGATTGGGTAAGATGACCGTTGATTGCAAAGTAGCTACGCAACAACGAAAGTGATTTGCCGCTCGAAAGGAAGATACAGGGAAATGTTAACTTCTACTGCTCTACTCCAACCCTTGGGGAGAGCACACTCCTCGAGATGGAAGTCACTCCTGTCCTATAACCCCCTCCCTTGCCTCTTCCTGAGAGAGGGGGACTGACGTAAGTGTGGGTGTTTATTCAGTGACATAATATCATATAATATAATCATAATATCAGTTATCATATTAAAAAGTCGTACTACATCTACCGTTCCAAGACTGATCCACTCATTAACGGCGTCCACTTCCCGTTGTATGAGGGGAGAGTCCGAGTCTCTCACAATGTATCGGTTTACCAGAGGGTCTCCCATTGCAGAAAACCTCCAGGTCATTGCAAACGACTCACTTACATTACCAATACCTATAATAGAAAAGTGACAGGTATAGTTGAGCTTGTAGAAGGCAGGCAACCTTAATGTATATGTATAAGATTGAGCATATTCCAGGTTGACTATAAAATATTGTCACATGATCATATTCCAGGTTAGTTTTTAGGTTAACTATAAAACTTTATATACAATGCAAAACCTGAAGCAATAAACAGACTAGACTAGATCAACACAAACTTATTTGTCATTATCCCCAAAGTGAAGATAACAAACATCTTCACTACAACGTGAAGACAGCTTTGCTGAAAGGATGGGAAGTCAAATTAAAACCTGTTTGCCAGCTCTATTGTATTTAACCCTTTAATTTTTATCACTGACTTCATCGCACCTGTTACCATTATCCCTTGGGTTACTCTGTTTTCACATTCTCCCCACACCTTTCTTTTTCATCCAACACTACTCCAAGGTATTGAAATTACTCTACCACCTCATGATTCTCTCACCATCCACTTGCACATTGCACACCGACTCACCCCTCTCTCCACTATCATCTCCTTGTTCTTACCCACATTAACTTTCAAACAGCGTCGTTATCGTACCACTGCAAACTCCTGGAGAGGAGATGGGCACCACCAGGTCAAGAGCCCAAGACTCACCATAATGAAGCAGAACACCACAAATCCTATACCGGCTCGGTTGTCGCCCGGGTTACCAAGGACCGCGCCTACCATCCCACACCAGGGTGGAGGTGAAAAATATGCTACTGGTACCTCAAAAATACGTGGCAGAGATGATATGGTTGTTGGAACATGGAATGTCAGAACATTGAGTCAAGCAGGAAAGCTTGAAGAACTGATTCACGAAATAGACAGATACCAATGGCTTGTGTGAAATGAGATGGAAAGGCATGGGTGAAACAACAAAAGACACCGGTCACAAAGTGTACCACAGTGGAAGAAACGACAAACATGGGATTTATAATTAGACATGGCTAATTCAGTCATTGGATGTTTACCAATCTCCAGCAGACTTATCTCAATACGACTCAATACAAGTCCATGGAACATCACAATCATTCAGGCTTATGCTCCAACAGCCGAGCATAGCGATGATGAGATAGAAGAATTCTACAGCCAACTACAAGAAATAATAATGGATACACCCAAGAAAGATATCTTAATGGTCCAGGGTGACTGGAATGCAAAAATTGGACAAGATGCCCAAGCACAATGGCATGGTATCTGTGGACCCTCCTGCAACAACATAACCAATAAAAGAGGTATCAGATTACTTGAATTAGCCGCCACCAACAACTTGGTTGTAGCAAACACTCTAGGCAACCATAAACCCTCAAGAAGATGGACATGGCATAGTCCAAATGGTCAGCATCACAACCAAATTGACTATATTATGGTGGCAAAACGCTTCCGCTCAGGAGTGAACACTGCGCGAACCCGCAGTTTCCCCGGGGCAGATATTGGAAGTGACCACAACCTAGTGATGGCGACATTTAGAACGCGCTTGAAAAAAGTCAACAAATCAAAGTTCACACGGCTACAATTCAACTTGGAGAAATTGAAGGACCCAACAGTGAGAGAAGAATTTCAAGCAAGGGTCGGTGGAAGATTCGCACCACTAATAATGCTTGAAGAAGATAACATTGACCTGGAAGCAACTGTAAAGACATTCAACACAATAATGGTAGAAACAGCTGACGAAATCTTAGGGAAACGTCGGCGCCCAAAGAAACCATGGATCACATCAAATATATTGGAGCTGTGTGACAAACGACGAGAACTAAAAAAACAGAAAGGTGACTCAGTGGGAGCCCAACTGTACAGAGAAGCAAACATCAAAGTCAAGAGAGCAATGAAGCATGCCAAAGAAGCTTGGATTGAGCAACAGTGTAAAGAAATTGAAGAAAACCTGGAAAGAAACCACACCAAAAAAGCATACGAAGTGGTAAAAAAACTCACAAACATAAAACAGGGAAGACCTATGAGCGTGCAAAGCAAGATAGGAAAGTGCCTACACGAAGAGAAGGAAGTAATGGAAAGATGGTCTGAGTACTGCTCGGAATTATATAACCAACAAGTAGACGGCGATCCAGCTTTACTAAATATCCAACAGGCAGAATACGAAGAAGAAGAACATCACATCCTCAGGGGGGAAGTCAAAGCGGCAGTCAAGACACTGAAAAAAGGAAAATCAGCAGGAGCAGATAACATACCCTCTGAACTTGTCGAAGCTGGGGGTGAAGCTACGATCTCAGTACTCACCACCATCTGTAACAAGATCTGGAAAACTGGGATATGGCCTACTTACTGGACCCAATCACTAATAATTACTCTGCCTAAAAAAGGCAACCTCCAGCTGTGCCAGAATTATAGAACAATAAGCCTGATAAGCCATCCAAGCAAGGTAATGCTAAGAATAATATTAAACAGGCTGAAAAATGAAGCAGAGACCATTCTTGCCGAGGAACAAGCGGGATCCAGAGAAGGGAGGAGCACAGTTGAACAGATATTTAACCTAAGAATTATATGTGAAAAGTACAACCAACACCAACTAAAGCTATACCACATATTCATTGACTTCAAGAAAGCCTTTGATAGAGTGTGGCACGATGCGTTATGGGCAACAATGAGGAAGTATAACATCAATGGCCACCTTATACGAGTGATTGAGCAGCTATACAACAATGCCTCAAGCGCTATCCTCCTGAATGGTATCAAAGGTGAGTGGTTCCGTACTACAGTTGGCGTACGACAGGGATGCCTCCTATCACCAACTCTTTTCAATATCTTCTTGGAAAGAATTATGGAAGATGCCCTAGAAGAACATCAGGGCACAGTCTCAATTGGAGGAAGAACAATCACCAACTTACGCTTCGCAGACGACATTGATGCCCTTGCAGGGAGTGAAGAAGAAGTGGGAAACTTGGTCGATCGCCTGGATAGGACAGCCTCTGCTTTCGGAATGCAGATAAATACTGAAAAAACCAAGATCATGACTAACAACACTCAAGGTATTAGCGCCGATATCAGAATAAGCGGGACTACTATCGAAACCGTAAACACCTTCAAATACCTTGGTTCCATCATATCGGATGAAGGCTCAAAACCAGAGATGCTAGCTCGAATTGCACAAACAACATCCATACTAGGAAGACTTAAAACCATCTGGAGGAACAGAAACATCAGTTTGCGCCACAAAATCCATCTTATGCGTTCCTTGGCCTTGTCAGTGTTATTATATGCTAGCGAGACCTGGACACTTACAGCAGAGTTACAGAAAAAGATACTGGCAACTGAAATGCGATGCTATAGAGCACTGCTAGGCATACGCTACTCAGATCACATAACGAACGAAGAGGTCCGTAACAGGATAAGACAGGCAATAGGACCACATGATGATCTCCTCACAGTGGTCAAAACACGTAAAATGAGATGGTATGGGCATGTTTCCCGATCAAACGGTCTCGCAAAGACAATTCTGCAAGGGACTGTCAAAGGGAGCCGAAGACGAGGAGGACAAAGGGCAGCAGATGACAGAGACGGATGGAGAAGAGTGGTGGCTTCTGCTTCATTGGTGCCCCAACGACATCATCAAGAAGTCACGTGATAGGGAAGAAGGCAAGAAGGCAAGAAGACCCACATTAACTTTCAAACAGCGTCGTTATCGTACCACTGCAAAAAACGCTACTTATCTTCTTAGATCTCTTTCATTGCTAACCAATAGTACCGCATCACATGCTACATGAGGCTGGACAAAAATTCAAATTTCTTAACCCTGCAACAATTTCACTCCTCTTTTCAATATTATCTCCTATTATTATTATTATTATTATTAAAGATAGACCAGAGACACAAAGCTCTGGGAGAGAATGCAAGCATTTTATCAATCCGAGGACCACAGCCCCATGAATCCAACCTGAAGAAAAGAAGACAGCTTAGAGGAAAAAAAGATGAACAGTTAGCTTAATAAAAACATATTAGCACTACTCCTGAAGCAAGCCAGTCCTACACCATCAAGACAGATTAACCAATGCCATTCCACAGAGACACACCAACCTATGGGCAAACGATCGACTGTACTGACAGGTACTGACAGGATACGTAAGCAAACCTATGGGAGTCCAATGCACAACAAGTGACACGAGCTGGAACTTACAGAGGTGGTAGAGAGGAGTTAAGAGGATGCAGCACATTACTTCTGCTGTTGAAAAGCATGCACAATGATGCAACAGAACGACGGTGACTCAGATTACAATTAAGTAAACTGCAGGTAAGCAATCCTATCCAGCAACTTGAGATGGCAATCATCTGCTGAACACCACACTGGAGCACAGTATTCCAACAGAGGCAACACAAAGGAGTTGTAACACCCCAGTAACCATGATTAATCTCCGAACACACACCAAGCTCTACGCATTATATCCAACTTCTGGGAGACAGACCTTGAGATTGACCAAACAAAAGTCAGCTTGGCATGTAGCACCCAGAATAACCTAATTCTCAGACCTCTCCAATACAGTCCCATCAAGAATCAAGTGTGACAATAAAGGATACAACGTGTGAGAACTAGAGACGACCATTGTCCTAGTCTTGCCAGCATTCAATCTGCACCAATCACTAATCCTCTCCAGGTCACGATCCAATGACAAAGCAACAGAAATCTTGGCACCAGGGGTCGGCACAACAGAAATGAGAGTGGAGTCATCTGCATAATTATGCAGGTCATTCTCCAAGATGTTAAAGAGTTCAGAGGTATACATTAGGAACAACAACGGTCCTAAGAAACTACCTTGGGGCACCCCAGATACTAATTCAACTCTTCCACTCCGCACACCATCCACAACAACATACTGGGATCGAGCAGTGAGGAATTGCGACAAGACAGATAGGACTGAACCACCAACACCAACAGAAGGAAGTCTGTAGAGGATACCCAGATGGTTTACCCTATCAAACGCGGCAGAAAAGTCAAGTTGCACCAGTCTAGCCTCACGACCCAACTCCAAATCATTCTGATACATGAGAGATACACAGAAGTGCATCACACGTCCCTTTGATACGCAAACTGTGAGGGTGGGAATATTTACTTAAACGCACAGCCACCAGCCTCTCAAATACCTTAGACAACACAGGAGTGATGGAAATCGGCCTTTAATTGCTAACTGAAGATGAAGGATGGGAATTGGAGTAACATCAGCAGACCTCCAACATTCAGGAAAACAACCAAGACGAAGTAGTCTCCTGAAGACAGCACTGAGGTGGGGAGCTAGGACATCAGCAATCTGTTTAAAGAACAGAGGAACCATTCCCAAGGGGTCTATATCACCATAAGAGTCCAACTCATGAAGAAGTTTTTTTAACTTCCCTTGACCTAAAGGCAAATGAGGAGAAATCAGGACAGGGGTGACATGTGGAGGGCAGCTCTACAGACTCCCTAGACTGCTTGCTATTAAAGTGAGCTGCAATCAATGCAGCCTTACCACAGGGCTCATACACCAGTTTACCACCATCACCAACCAAGGGGGGGAGTGAAGAGTCAGACCCAAATACAGCACTCTTCAAGGTAGACCACCATTTATGTGGACTTCGAGCATTCAGCAACACATCCCTGGCTCCAATATTGAATTGTTGCTCTGCCTCCGCATAGATACCATTAGCCATTCTTTAGCAGTCAATAAATTGAACTTTAATAAATTAAATTTTAATGACGGCGTTTTAACCCCTACAGTCCGGTTGACGTGATAGACCGTCATACGGTTGAGTCCGGCTGACGTGATAGAGCATCATAGCTATTTAGCGCCATTTACGGCTATGTAGGGCTGTTTTTTCTTGTCAGCAGGCTAGTAAACACACTCACAAGATTGATCCACTATCCACTCAGTTGATTTTGGGATGCCACGATGGCTGGGCTATTTTTAAGTATTTGCCCTTGTCCGAATTTGTGCTCTAACGATCGTAAGACAATACAGTAGTGAATATATGTACGTGGCAGTGACACCATGATATTCCTACAAGGTTACAAATTATTATTTAGTGTATAGATCATGACACACGATACATAATGGTAGTAATAAGAAAATAACACCACAAACACGCCCAGGCACGGGAGAGTGATGGTAAATATCCATGTTTCCTACGGTACAAATCAGTTTGTTTATCATTTTCTATGTGACAGTTACACGATGATATATTCCTACAAGTGTTCATACTATTTTTAGTGTTGTAATCATGACATACAATACATAATAGTAGTAATACGAGTGAGTAGACAAGGGAGTTTCGCGGCCAACTGGACACTATAGCCGCAGTCGAGTCAATCCCGTGCGTACACTCGGACACACTGCTGATTCGCGTGCAAACATGGTCCACTTCAACTCGCCATATCTCCCTAACTACACATTGTACAGCCCTCCATATGTGACCATTCTATAGAGGAAGAGTTGAAGATATTTAATTAAGAAACAATATTTAAGTCAGTATGCTATATAGGTTAAGAGTGAGAGCATTGTGAATATAGAGGAAATCGAGGAATTTTGAAGCTAGCGGCAGGGTAGAAATGGTGAGGCAGGGAGGAAGGGTGCTGGGCTGCAGGGGTTAAAGTCTGAAATTCTGTGTTTCCCATCATGCAACACATTCCCAGTACTCACACCGTTGTATTTATTGCAGTGTTGGTCTTTATTGTCTTCTGCTACAAGGTTGATATTAGTGTGACTTTCCATAATTATAATTACATTCTACCACTACTCACACCGTTGTATTTGATGCCGTGTTGGTCTTTATAGTCTTCTGCTACAAGGTTGATATTAGTGTGAATCTCCATAATATACACCTTCCCTTGTGAACTGACTGACTGCCTGCACCACGCTACACATCTTCAGGTCATCAGGACTGCCAACATGTTGGATTGGGAATATATCCACACTCAGTATTCAGTACCTTTACAAGTTTAGTGGTTTTCAACCAACTCATAATCCTCTTCGAATATCAAAACTAATGTGGGCTTGAATCAACGTCAGTCTCTAAATTAATGGAAAAAAAAATACTGTTGACAAGCCTGTGGGTGTCAGACGCAGTCTCCATGGCCTCTTCTCACAAGTATTATCTGTCAAAATAAACCTTTTTGCTGCCTAGAAACAGATGAAATACCGAGGGATTCATAGTAAATTACCAAACAGTACGTGTTCACTATATTCAATACAACAGGCTATCATTAAAAGTATTCAGAATATTAAAAGGTTGCTATCACGTGAGGGATAATGAAAGCCTTGATATTTGACATGACTATTATAAACTGTTAGTGAGATATGGGGGAAATAGAAGTGTGTTAGTAGTATCAAAACTTGACACATGTAATATAAAGGTATTCACATTGGCTTCATTTAATAAAGAGCATTCTGGTTCATGATTATTATTCAGTTATTGTGTAAGACATTTTTTCAGCATTTAGTGCTTAACCCCTAAAGGACCGGGGTTAGTGAAATTACTGTGCCTCCCAGGACCGGGGGTTGAGCGAAAAACACATAAAGTAGCCTGTTTTCGCATGCTCTGTACTCCTAACCTACAACGAACGAGTGAATTATTTTAGTGCCATGAGAACGAGCAACTCTTCCTCTTTCTATTGGTACCAATGGGAAGTCTGTAAATTTAATGGTTACAGAATTACGACGAGTTGAATGAGGTACTGTCGCCGTACGTTGAGCGCTAGTGTTTGGGTGGGTGCGCTGACCGTGGCGAGGTAGTAGAAAATGGGGATAGGCGCTCGTCAGCGAAGTCACTCACCAACACACTCGGACATAACAAGATCAATAATCCCTCAATTTTACCCTAGAAAAGGCAGTGTGTACTCAGTCTGAGCCATGGAGGTATAATCTAAGAGGAGGCGGCATGACGTCACAGAGGTGAAGCCAGTTTTCTATTGGTCGGCTGTCCTCCCTACCCCCCATTGACTCAAAACATTGGACAGCTGATCATGTCGGACCATCAATTTCACCAACTTTCTTTGCCATTTTTTAAGATAATGCTGGCGTGTTCAGCTTATGGGTGTACCCAGAGAGACAGGTGTCTTTCTACTACATTTCATATGTATGTTAAGAAAGTCATATAGAAAAATATACGACAGAAATTGACAAATCAACGAAGTTAATTTCATCACCTGCCTCGCACACCGCGACACGTACCCATGTCCTGTAGAATATTAACACTGTACACACAAAAACAGTAAAGCCAAGGCTATTATAGTGTTGTGATATTAACTATTAATGTATAACCTGACGTATATATAGCATTGACAGGGTTATAAAAGATAAACTGGCTGCATGGTGGGACCTATTTGTGCCTATTTTAGGGTTGGCCTGAAGGATAACTCGAGTGTTGAGAGATTGTATTATGAATGTTTTAGCATATTTCATAATGTTTTATAGATATTTAATTTATAATTGTGTTTACTATGTAGACTATTTGGTTGTTGAGAATTTAGGTGTAAGTTAAAAAACCGTAGTCTAAGTTAAGCCAATGTGCGGAAAGAGTTTTTATAATTGTGAAATTATATGGCCTGGGACTGATGAGTAAAATTAATATTTCTGTGTAAATCATAGTGAACTGAAACTGAGGAAGTGATGACACACTTTATGCTGTAACATATACAGCCATCATGGTAAGATTCCATGTGGCTTATAAGTGGTAAAATGTGTTTGATACAACACAACACACCTGAGTGTCAACTCAATTACATGACAGTTCTGGGTGTTGCACTACAAATCTCTTCACTACACATCACATATCTCCAGTAGGCCTACCTACCATATACACATTTTCACTACCCTATTCACATGTTCAGTACACTATACACACATCTCGATTACCTTAATTATACACATCATCACAACACACCACATCTTCACTACCCTATACATATCTTCACTACATAGGCTACATTTTCACTGCAGATCACACATCTTCACAGCACACACACACATCTTCACTTCACTATACACATCTTACTGTATAAATTATAATCTTATTTATATACTATACTTAAAGAGTGACACAAGGCCTTCCACAGTCTCATACTAGAAATCTTTATATAATTAATACCCACACATGAAGCTGGTAGGCCTATGGTTCGTTACTTGTGAGATGCTTGGCTACAACGAAATGAAATTTAAGTGAAAAAAGATGTAGTTTGTTGACAGGCAGACAGTAAAATATTATTACTATCTGCTTGTCAACAAACTATAATTTTTGCTCACTTTCCTTCCTGTTGTAGGTATCTCGCAAGTAGCGAGGCATACCAGATTCACGTGTGGTCATCTGTACTTGTTGTTATTTCTCTGTAACGTTATAATACGGTCTGTGGGTTGGTATGTAAGCTATCACCTTCTCTTTTACTATACTTTTTGCATAAAATAAACTATTCATTCATTAATCAATTCATTCTTTCATTCATACTCCTAGGAAAGGTTTGCGAGAAGAGGTAATGCTCTAGTAGGAAACAGCTATATTTAATGGGTTTAAGTACTTTTGATAATATACAGAATTGGATAATTTTATGTAGTTATCATATATGGAACAAATTCAAGTCTCTTTCTGGCTATGATTATAGGATATATGAGAAAATAAGACCATAATTATAATGGGAGTAAGGCGGGCGAGGCAATGTTTTGAGTCAATGGGGGGTAGGGTAATAGGCTCCGCCCCTTGCTTCACTTTGGGTGTACAGGACGAGCGGCTCATGCCGCCTCCTCTTAGATTATACCTCCATGGTCTGAGCAGCCCATCCTACCATAAACCAGTGTAGCCAACGTCTGGAGTAAAAAAAAATTGGGGAAAATTCCTTAACCTTGGGAAATTTTAGCAATCCGGCATATGCTGGGCCCGGTCCTTTAGCGGCAACCCGTCATATGCCGGGCCCGGTCCTTTAGGGGTTAAAGATAACCATTGAATATTATAAGAAAGAAATATACAATAATGTTACCTCTGTTGTTTTTGTGTTACATCATAATATGAAAAAGTTAATCTTACCTATAACCCCTACACCACAGGCGAGTCTATGCTTGCCTCTAGTTTTTGCCCCGCTGGTAGCGGCAAAATTCCTCGATTTCCTCTGTATTCACAATACTCTCACTCTTAACCTATATAGTGTACTGATTTCAATATTGTTTCTTACATACCTTCAACTCTTCCTCTATCGAATGGTACCATCTGGAGGGCTCTATGATGTATAGTTACGGAGATAGGGCGAGTTGAAGTAGACCATGTTTGCGCGCGAATCGCCACTGTGTTTGACTCATATGCATGACAGCGGCTATAGTGTTCAGTTGCCCGCGAAACTCCGTGTATACTCACTCTTATTACCATAGCCTCTGAAGGTGGGGTCACTCAGGAATGCTCATATGCCACATCATAAATAACTGGGCTATAATAATAAGTGTGACATTTATAAAATGCTACACAAAAGACATAAACACAATCCAATACCATCTAAATTCCAGCTGCAATATGCAGGATAGAACAGTAAGCTTAAATATTATGATATTTATAAACAGTTAGAGAAATGTAGCACCAGTGCTACAGTATTTATGTACAGTGTTGCCGACCCATAAATATGGTCGCCTGTCAGGTCAGGTTAACCCCAGCCACAGCTGCCCAGTCAGTGTTTGCTGGCTCGTCATTGAGACGGTGAAATGTTAGCTTACCCAATAGACCACTCTTCGCCCTTGCATAGTCAATAAAATGTAAATGTATGGCAAAATTAGCCTACTTTATAAAATACTACTCAGAGAGAGAGAGAGAGAGAGCGAGCGGCACGCACATCACATGTGTGTGTGGAGCGGGAAGAAACAAGAGGCTAAAGATATGACAACGCTTTAAAGATCTAGATGACCGGAAATTCCTGAGTAGCCACACCTTCATGGGCCAAGATACAGTGGTTGGACTATACGATTATAATAATAATAATAATAAAAGGTTTATTGAGTGAGGCAGCCGAGGGCTGAAAATATACATTAAAAAAAATAAAAAAAAATCGTGATGGAGTGGATGATAATATATGGATAAATATAGATGAATGAACAGACATACACAAATACATTCGCGCACATGCACACATAATATTCATTCGCACAAACAGCACACAGACGTACACAGATACAATCACGCATATTCACTCACACATGGACATATATTATGGGTACATATATTTATTTGTGCTGTTGGTTTATTAATGAAACTATTGTTGGGATTGGACTATTCTTACATCTGTCCGTCCTGGCTTTTATGGGTTGGAGTAGGTTGAAGTGACGGACATCATGACGGGGTTTGGGTATGGTCGGTGGGAGAAGATTTCTGTGTCGTGGGTGGATTAGCAGCTGTTTGCTGAAGTCCCAGAGGAGCTGTTGGTGTCTGGTGGCAAGGGATGGTATTGTGAGGGTATCGAGGGCTTGTAGGTAGGTGGTGTATGCTGTACCCAGAATGATACGACATGCCCTCTTCTGTACCCTCTCTAACTGTTGCCTCTGTATCTGATTGATGGCTGAAGACCAACAAGGGCAGGCGTAAGTAAGTTTGGGAATGATGAAGGTGTTATATATTCCCACCAGTTCCTTCTGCGGTGTCCCTAGAGTCTTCAGTCGCCTTAATATAAACAGGCGGTATGTGGCTGACTGGATGATGGTGCTGATGTGACTTTTCCAGTTAAGTTTGTCATCCAGTATGACACCTAATAACTTGGTGGTGTTCACTATTTGTAGATGTTGTTGTCCTAATGTTAACACTGGTGGTGGTGGTGGTGTGATAGCAGTGTGAAATTGCATCACTACTGTCTTGTCTTGGTTGATGGAGACGTTGTTGTTGTTGGTCCACGTCTGGAGGTTGGTAAGATGTTGTTGTAAGGGATGGTAGTCAGGAGACATGTTGTTGATGACTGTCCCAACGGTTGAATCATCCACATACTTCCAGCGAAAATCTGCATCTGTCAAGGCGTCATTGATTAGGATGAGAAAGCTTAGGGGTCCGATTCTTGTCCCTTGGGCCACGCCACATGAGAGGTGTTGTAGTGTAGACAATGTACCCTTGTGTCGCACTGCTTGACGTCTGTCACACACGAAGTTTGCCAGCCATGCTACTAGACTGGGCTCCACTCCAATATCGATAGCTTTCCTAAGTATTACGTTATGGTCTACTAAATCGAAAGCCTTTCTGAAATCAATGAATGCAAGGGCAACTGAGGTCTTTCTTTTTTCCAGGTTACTGTATATGAAGTCAAGCAGGCTTATGAGACAGTGGGTGGTTGATGATGACTTCATGTTTCCAAATTGTTGGGGGTCAATTACATTTGAGAAATTGGCTGTGACCCAGTCGAACACAAAACTTTCACATAACAGGCTTGGGAGGGGGGTTATGGCAATGGGTCTTAATTGATCATGTGACTGGGGTTTGGAGACTTTTGGTATTGGAGTTACATAAGCTGTCTTCCAATCCTGTGGGCATTTACTCTGACTAAGGGACGCGTTGATTATTGAACAAAGGGGTATTGCAAGCTCAACAGTAAACTCACGGTACAATTTAACAGGAAGCTCAATTTAACAGGAAGGTTATGTATCGTATGTCATGATTACAACACTAAAAAATAATTTGTAACCTTGTAGGAATATTATGGTGTCACTGTCATGTACGGTATTGTCTTACTATCGTTAGAGCACAAATTCGGACAAGGGCATATACTTAAAAATAGCCCACCCATCTTGAGGTCCAAGAAGCAACTGAGTGGGTAGCCAATCGATATTGTGATAATTTACTAGCCCACTGACAAGAAAAACCAGCCCTACATAGCCCTAAATGTCGGGAAATAGCTATGATGGTATAACACGTCAGCCGGTGTGCACATACTGATGGTGTAACACTTCAGCTGTACAGCAGGGGTTAATGATGTTAATAATTGACACGAATATCGGTATCTATATATCTATATGAAGACTCTGTTTATCTGTCAAGCTATACAAATTGTCATGTGACCACCTACAGCGCCAGAAATTCACACATGGACAGTGTGTGACAGTGAGGGGGGACAGAGGACATTTTCGTCACACAAAACACCCCACTAATTACACATACTTCACTTTTATCGTACTCCTGGCAACCCACTTGGTTTGTTTAAATTCTACGCTGTTACCGCTGGGAAGGAAAAAATATCGTACCGTGCGTATCACTGCTTATGGTCTAGTAAAAATAATTGTCAACCGGGTGTATTTTCATACTTTTATTAAAACTTCCACTCATTTTTTCTCACCTTCCTCACCTCTCTTGTATAGGCATCTCCTCCCCCCCTTACCCTCCTCATATCCCTCCTTACCTCTCCCTCCCACCAATGAATTGGTTCAAGCGAGCAGAGCTCACAATTATTGTTTCGGGGTTATCTCGGCCAACGTTGACAATCCTGGGTGGACCTCATAGAAGTGTGACCATCTGTACAGTTGGCTCCACTGCTGCATTTCTCCTGTTGTTGCCAATGTTGGGCCGTCAGAAATTCTAACAAGTTAAAATATTCGAAACATTCATGTCTTTCACACTAGGGATATGAATGTTTCGAAATTTTTAATTTGTGGTTTGGGATTCGAATTTCTGACTGGCCCAACATTGGCAACGCGGGAGTGGAGCAAACTGTACATAAATACTCCTGGTCTTACCCAATTTGTTGACATTAGGCATATTTTCTCCGTGATCATTTATCCCGAGCGGAGAGGCCGCTTTCGCGAGCTAAGTGAGTCTTCTAAATTTTAAACACTTTTCTTGGCCTGGTGGTCAACCTCAGTTCTTGTGCCCCAGAATAGGGAAAAGGTTCAAGCATAACTCCTCCTAGACCATACCAGATATCATCACCAAATTTTCAGGGAAGTTTCCTACAGTATTGGGGTAGGGTTTAAACCTATTTAAAACTAGCCTAGTGGTATAAAGCAAAATATTCCAGTAGTAAATTTAATAATCAGTGACAACCTTCAACTTTCAATGTCTTCAGCTTTGGACACCCAATTTTCCATTCCAGAAAATTTTCATCCCACTTTTATATATATATATATTTCATCTTTCCTTTATATTCTTTCATATTCCTCAACCATTGCATGACTGTTTCATAAATTCTTGGCATTTGTTCTCTTTCCTTCCTCCCTTCTGTTTTATGTCTTATGTCATCTGTTTTCTACAATCTTTGTACCTGGTAAGTTCTGCACGTCACAGATATCAAGATGTGAGTTGTTGCAGGCGAGCGCACAAGCCCAGTCACGGTGTTTTTCTTGTGCCCAGTTCAAGTGTACCCTCATGGACCATCCAGGGTAGAACTTGGTTACTTCATATACTAACTTCTCCAGACCCATGTAGTAAAAGCTGGGGAATTTCCCAAACACCACGTAGTTCACTACCTGTAAGCCAATGAAAGGTACAGTCGTGGTCAATAATAATTATCCACATATGGGTATCTCACAAACAGTTTACTGTCTAATGTTATCACGTTCAGGTTTAAGTAGTGCATAGCTGCTTTTAATGAATTAAAAGATGGTAGTTAACCTATTTATTGTAAAGTTTATCTTCTAAGGAACAGAGAGAAGCAGTCAAACTCTTACGTAAGTTACCCCTATATGGATGATTATATTTGACCACGACTGTACGTGATGCACGGTTGCCAAGGTTGCTATATTTCGATAATTTTCTATATTTTATCAAAATTATCATTATTTGAACTGTCAGTGATGATATGTGGTCATGAAAACAATCCTTACTTTAAGGATTCTTATATTCCTTCATGCATCACGCAAATTTGAAGCACAAAGTGAGTGTAGCTGTAGAGAAAACCGTGTGTTGTTATCAGTTAGAACTCGTGTGTCTTTACCTTAAAAGAAAAAGATTTTAGGGCTTTACACCTATCGACTCGTGTTGGTCTTTAAGGCAGTCAGTCTTGTTACATCAACACATCTTCCCTCAGCCTACAATGTTGCTATCCTTGTTTTTACAGCCGGGTACCTACTTATTGCTTATAGGTGAACAGGGACATAGGGGGCTTGGGAAAATTGTCCAACAATTCCACTGACCCGGGACCTCCCGCATGCTAGGCAAGTGTTCTAACCTTTACCTTATATTTTTATCACTACTCTGATCGAATTGTGGCTTAGGCCAATATATTAGCAACATTTCGAAAAGCTAGCTAGTATACTTTCTGTTAAGATAAATGAAGGAGGATGCAGTAGAAATGAGTCGGTAGCCCTGCCTGATATTCTGGCGAGCTTTTCTGGGGGTCATGGAGGGTCTAACTGTATGATTAAAATGTTTAATAAATCAGTCATTGTTAATAAAACATTGATAAAGATCAATGAATATTATATTTTTCTCAATGCTGTGATTAATATTTAACATTTTAAAAAATATCGGTGCCATTTAAAATTAGTACGATTTTAGAAGGCTTATATATAAATGTGTGGGTGATGACTGGTTTGGTACTGCTGTAAGGGGTTTGGGAAACACTCTTTTATGCTCTCGACGTCATAGTGGCTGGCCAAGGGGATTGATGAGGTCGTGGCATGTGAATAATTTAATTATTGTGCTTTAAGGGGGAAGTTTTGGGGTGGTAAATCTGGAGTAACTGAATCCTCCAAATTATTCCAAGCAACATAACACCATTATTTTGGATATTCTGGTCCTGTTATTTCCTGGCATACTTTGAAGGAATCAAGGCACTCCAATGTAACAAAAAAATTACCCCCTTAATCCATTGCAACATAAAGATATTCATGTATCTTTGAATTATTATGTGTACTGTTTATGTTCATATCTTTTACATATATTCATTGATATACAGTTTTGGTTAATAATAATTATCCACATATGGGTATCTCGAACAATTTGCTATCTAATATTTTCACGTTCACATAATGATGTTATTGTTGTAAGTAGTGTGTAGCAGCTTGTAGTAAATTAAAAGATGGTGGTTAACGTGTAGTGTGTATTATTGTTTTAAGTAGTGTGTAGCTGCTTGTAGTAAATTAAAAGATGATAGTTAACGTGTGTGTGTGTGTGTATTATTGTTTTAAGTAGTGCGTAGCCTCTTGTATTAAATTTAAAGATGGTAGTTAACCTATTTATTGGAAAGTTTATCATCTAAGGAACAGAGGGAAGCTGTCAAACTTTTACATGAGTTACCCCTATATGCAAGGCCAAGAGATATACAGGTCAGGACACTCGCGCTCCTCACCTCCCACCGGGGAGGGGTGAGTGAATCTGTGACGTAGGTAAAAGGGAAGTTGACTATTGGCTGTCCATCAGTGAAGGTCTCCCGCTCTGCTTTCAAATGGATATACAGTGTAGGGCGGTATTTCAAAATCATTAATAGGAATTAATGCCATGTGACTCTGTTCCCATGGGATAAGTATCAGATTTTCCTTCACTCTCTTTTCTCTACACACCCACTCTCTCTCTCTCTGCACATCCACACATACACAGTTTCACTCTTTCTCTCTCGTTATTCTGCCTGTTTGATTCTCTTCTATTACTATTCTTACTTTTATTATTAATTATTAGTATTTTTATTAACAGACACTTAATACGCATATGACTTTTATTGTTATATATAGTGTGTCTGTATGAATTGTTTATATAATGTTTATGTGTCAATTTCTTCTAATGCATCTCTCTCTCTCTCTCTCTCTCTCTCTCTCTCTCTCTCTCTCTCCGAATTCCAAATACAAAATATAATTATCTCTCAAGTTCTCAACAGATTTCCTGGCAAATATTTTTGTTCACCCTCTAATGTCTACTTCAATCTCTCGTTTTCCTTCTATGGTCTGTGACGTACTGGAAAGGGCAGTAAGCTCCTCCCCCTGAAATTGATACCCTGTATGGGGTGGTTAGTGTCCCGACCTAGTATATCTCTTGGCCTTGCCTATATGGATGATAATATATGACCGCGACTGTATATTAACTGTAAGGTTCTTTTTAGCTCCGGCCTAAGCCGAGAGCTCTAGGTCTTATTGTAATTATTCTTGTTCTTGTTCTTGTTCTTCTTGGGGCGACCACTTCTTAAAAAAGGTTCAACTGACTCACTCACTCACTCACTCTCTTCCTCCCATCCATTTTCTTTTACCGACATTGAATCATTTATCCGAGGGGTTCACCCTCAATAAAAAGGGTTTATTTTCAAATTTTCAATATAACATTATGAATACGAAAATCAAGATAAACATAATTAATATTTTTGAGACCTTTACATATGAATATTTTATTATTTCAGTTGAATCATAAAGAGCCGGAGCTTTTGAAGGGTTTTCCTTCATGTTCTTTTTATATAAATATATATCTTATATAATTTATCTTATGCTTGTACTGTTTATGATCATATCTTTTACATTTATTCATCGATATATAATTATTATCTGTTTAAGGTTCTTTTTATATAGATATACTGTTGAAGAGGAATACATTTATAATTCTGACCATTTAAGGTGGTGAGAGAATACGGGGACAGGCTAGGGGTGGGTAGAAGGCCTGTCCCCTATTCCCGCACCCCCCTAACCCCTCCCAAGCCTATCCCCCTACTCCTGCAACCCCTTAAAACCTCCTAAACCTGTCTCCTACTCCCGCAACCCCCAAAACCCTCCTAAACCTGTCCCCTACTCCAGCACCCCCCTAAGCCTGTCTCCTATTCCCGCACCCTCCAAAATAACATTCGCATCACAGCAATACAGTTATATATCATAACAACAATTGACAAATATTTGTAACTAACCTTCTGTCCTGGCCCTCTAAGTGTGGCTGTTGATCCACACGTTGATTGGTCTGTATGTTTTGTGATTTGGGGTGGACATGTGGCCAGTTGTTGAGTCCTGTTGCAGCCACACAATTCAAGATGGACCACTTGTTGGCAGTTGTGAGGTGGAGAGCGAAGTAGAATGATTCTATTAGAGTACGAGGTGTTGATAAGTGGGTTGTGTATCAGCAGAGTCATTGTGGCCACCATCCCCAACACAACCACAAAACCAAACCGGTGCCTTTGTAGATCCATATGATCTTTCCGTAGTGTACCGTACCTGTTCAAGTAATATGAAGAAACTGATATACTTATACAGTCGCGGTCAATAATACTCATCCACATATGGGTATTTCAAACAATTTACTGTCTAATGTTTTCACATTCACATTTGATGCTATTGTTTTAAGTAGTGCACAAAGCTGGTTGTAGTAAATTAAAATATGGTAGTTAATCTATTTATTGGAAAGTTTATTATCAAAAGAACAGAGGAATGCAGTCGAACTCTTACCTGAGTTAACCCTATATGGATTATTATATTTGACCGTGATTGTATAATATATATATATATATATATATATATATATATATATATATATATATATATATATATATATATATATATATATATATATATATATATATATATATATATATATATATATATATATATATATATATATATATATGCTGCCCGCCAAACACCTGTGCCCCAACACCTGTGGCCCGGTGTTTGGCTGGCAGCAAAGTGTACTAACGACCATAGTTCTTCCTTATAAAGTACCCCCCTAATGGGAGCCGCCTTGCCGAGGTGTGTGTGTGGGGGGGGGGGCTTGTGTGTCTCTGAGACCTGGCGAGCTAGACTAGAGGGGGCTCCGGCCCCTGCTCTGCCCCAATATCATGGAGAGAGGGTTTCCCATGCTAGGAAGGTCACCAGTGAGAGACCAGACTAAATAGTTCCTATCTTTCAGTTTTTATTTCCTTCCTGCTTGCTGTCACACCTTTCTATCACTTTTTTCTGGCGCTATAGAACCTCGATGTTGCGGTGCCTAATATCCATCAATCATAATCATAATCCTTATAAAGTGCAATAAAATATTATTAGTGTGAACATCACATTGAAACTTTCGCTACAAGGAGTGGGTGCTACTAATAATAATATACTACTAGACCATAAGCCCGTGTATGCACGGAAGTAAAGTATGCCCTTAAAGTATAAGAATGGTACAATATTTTTTCCTTCCCAGCGGTGGCAGCATGGAATGTAAACAAACCGAGTGGTTTGCCAGGTGTATGATAATAAGTAAAGTATATATAATTAAGTAATTAGTGGGGTGTTTTTGTAACGAAAATATCCTCTGTCCATGTGTAAATTCCTGGTGCTGTAGGTGGTCACATGACAATTTATATAGCATGACAGAAAAACAGTCTCTTCATTTATGTAATGCTCCTTTTTTATTCAATGGGTCTCTTTGAATTACCCCTTTTATTCGTCCATCCTCGATAGTTATATTTACGGCCGAAGAAAAGAAAACGTGATAGTAGTTATTACTGGAATGTTAGGTGTATATATATTGAATGTTATATACGTGTTAGTTATTATAATAGGTAGGAAATTAAATATGTGTATTTATTTTGAGAGAAGGGTTGATCAGGGACGTAATAAAAATCGAGGTTGTTTAACGTAATTCGTCACCGTTATTACATCATCCAGCATCGAAGTAATTCACGTATAGCAGAGTCTTTGAAATAATGTATTGTAATTCCCAGATTAGCAATAATGTATAGTTAACTAACCTCCAATATCACTTACCTGACTCACCAATCTCCTAGCTTATTTTTAAAACTCACTACAAAAGTAATTAACAAGTTTCAGTGAATTATTGACGAATTAATTAATGTTCCAATATTTCGCTAAAGCTAGAGTAAACTCATTCTTTCTTCTGTTCTCATCCTCACAGGTTCGTTCAATATTAACCCCTCAAAGCCCATTCATTTATCTTAAAGGATATTTTCATGAGGTTTGGATATGTTGCTAAAAACACAATTCTAAGACATTTTTATATTTATAATATTTTCCTAACTACAATAATTTACTAATAAAGTGGCCGTCACCTACAGGTGACACTGAGCATTACGGATATCTTCTCAATATATAATCTCTCAAATACTTATGAGATAATACCAGTCACCACAGATTATCACACATTTGTTGGTATTATAGGTGGATGGTGGTCTCTCTAAGTATACAATAAAGATATACTACTCAGTATTTCAGGCATGACACATTTTGAATAAAATATATATTTTGCAAAAAAGTAATCATAATTCTATATCTCCCATGCGCCACACACACAAAAAAAGATCCCTCTAATGAAAAGTACAGTATTTAGGTATTTCTCACAGACATAAACTGGTCTCATTGATTACAAAATTGTGTGTATTCAAAAAGCACAAAATGCAGTTTTTTATAAATTTTGTACCATAAAAATAAGAGAAACTCATATTCAACATTTATGCCATCCTTCTAAGGAAAAATAAAGTCTATAATTTTACATTTTCAAGCCATTCTTACTTTTTATTTGTTGTGGAAAACATAAAAACAGTGAATATGTAGAGGTACTTTACACTTTTTGCACATTATTCTAGTTCGTTGATGACACTCCGCACAACGAGCTTGGTTGCATGACGCTTGTACATGTCATTATCTGTGCGTACACTCTGATGCACTCTCTTTTCTCCCCTACTTACACAGTTTGGGGATTTTATGGCTGGTGATTGATAGGTTCCCAGGTATCCCTGCACAATTGACCGCCTAAATTCACAATATGTTAGTTTGCTATTGCCGCACACTTTATGAATCTGCCATGCATTTTGTAAACTTTCATCTCACTCTCACTCACATTTAGATTATGATTTTTCTGAAGAGCATATCTATTTGACTTGTCTACCAAATGCTTCACAAGTGACTTGTCAAAGCAAAGTTCAAAACATTCAATAGGTGTCATAAAATCACCCAGAGCACCTTGTACTTGCACATATTGCTCAGAATCAGACCATTGAGGCAGTTCACAGTTAGCTTTCCAGAGTTTATCTTTCTTCCTAATTATTGGTTGTCTTCCACTCTTAGTATTATCATTCTCAGATTTTCCTGTCTCTCTAACACTTACTTCTATTTCACATTCTGATACTAGTTGTGGTGCCGTAAGGTGGTTCAAATTCCTTGTATCATCATCATCTGTTTCTGCTCCATCTTTTGGAGGAAAAATTACTTTTTTTCTATGTCTTTGCCTCTGATTTCCTCATTTTCATCTTTGGATTCCTGATTCTCATTGTCATTGGTCTCCAGTATCTGCAGAACCTCATCAATGTTCAGACGGAAAATAAATACATCCATAAATATGTATATAATAATGCGTAAAATAAAGTAATAATTGCAATAGAAGTTACCATATCCACAAATGCAGTACTGTACATACAATCAAACACTAACCATTGATAAAACAATGACATAACAAATATTCTCCATTATTTTTACTATTGCAGCACAGAGGTTTCAATATACAGTAGTTGGCTGGTGCTCAGTGTCACCTGTAGGTGACAGGCCAAATATATGTTGTAATAACAATGAGACCAGTAATCATATTGTTATATAGACGTTTTCCTTTAAAACTGCATCTATTTAGGATGTTCTACAACGACACTGAACTTTCTAACTCACCTCTTTACTCTTTTGGAAGCCATTATGCTGAAGGTACTTGAAATTTTGGTAAAAAGTCTTCACAGCACCCAATTCTTCTACTTGTAGAGAATCCAAATGTAACCAAAGGTGCAAGCCGAGTATATCAAAGAAAATGGGAATGATACAGCTCCACAGAAAATAAAAAATAAATCGGTAACTCATATAAATATAGAATTTATATGCACACAAACTTCTGACACCTGGAGGTGACACTGAGCTTTCACGGGTTAAGTCCGTAATATTTATAGTAATCAAGTGTTTATTAGGGCTATTAATAGTCAATAACTGTAGAGTAAATGTTAAATAAGTGTTTGTTGTGTATTAAATAGTAATTCATCTTAAGATGATAGTGATAAAGTGAGATTGATTAGATTCTTTCTTCTGTTCTCATCCTCACAGATTCCGTCCATCACCACGATTCACACATGAGTCAGTCAATGATATATCTCTGAGACGTTAGTTATTAGTGTATTAGCGTTGTTTTCGTAACATGGTCCAGGGTTCATTGCCTGCCATGTGTTATATTTCTATGTGTGTTCATCGAGTTTGGTTGAGTTGATCAAGTTCTGCTGGCATTTCTATTCAGTGCATCAATTTTTATGCAGTTTCTTTCATTCTTTATTCTTAAATTATCTCATGTTCAAGTGTTCTTGTAGGCTTAAGTATAGTTTTAAGAGTAATTCTTACGGTACAGAGTACAATGCATGCCTGCCGTGAATATTCCATTCTATGAGTGATTCTTTCGATTATTTCTGTGTATAATCAGCAAGTCAGTTAAGTGTTTAAGTTCTGTGATCATTTCTATTCAGTATTATTAATTCCTATGTAATTTCTATGCCTTGTTGTAACTTATCTCGTGTACATGTGTTCAGTTCAGGTTGGAGTGTAGTTCTAAGGCGAGTTCTATTATAGTTATAAATTTTAATTCAGTTCTATTCAAGTTATAAGAGTTATTCTAATCAACATTGATCTCAGTATCATATATTTCGCAGGGGAAGGTTCGTCATTATTTTCTAGTGAATTCTGTGATTATATTTAATTCATATCTTGTGGGAAAAATTAATATATCCCGGTTAAACTTTATAGTTATCTTGTCGTTTGTTTGCCCCATTCCTATAGCATTCTTTATTCTCCTACCGCCTGGCCAGAGCGAGGAAAGCTAAAAAGATACCAACAACATTATTTTTTTTTTTTTTGTTAATACTCGTTAATCTTTCGCATATTTTATTCGAGCCGTTACACTGGTGGTAAACTCATGGACTGCAACCTGGTGAATAAAAGCGAGCTATTTGAGTTAATTTTATGATCCAAAATTGCACACACCAACAGCTATAGTTTCGGATCATTTTTCGAAGCCATCTCATTGGAAGATGTTGCAGTACATTAGACCATGACACAATAATTACCACAAGGACAGTAATGGTGATCAACGTGATGCTCATATATCTCTCTATAGGTTACTGAACACAATGTTTTATGCTCCACTTAAGAATTATGTTCTCAGTATCACAATGATAGGTAAAAATAATGACAACAATATAAAGAAATGATTATAGGACATAGGAAATATTATAGGACAAATATTCACGGTCAAATATAATCATCCATATAGGAGTAACTTACGTAAGATTTTGACATCTTCCCTCTGTTACTTAGCTGATAAATTTTCCAATAAATAGGTTAATTACCATCTTTTGATTTAATATAAGCAGCTATGCACTACTTAAAACAAAAATATCATATGTGAACGTGAAAATATTAGACCGCAAATGGTTAAAGTTACCCATATGTGAATGATTATTATTGACCACGACTGTATATTCACTAACAACACTAACACTCCTTATCGTAATTTCTTGCGGTCCTGATTCGGTTAGGTTAGGTCAGGTGAGGTCATATTAATTCTATTTAATACCCTGTAGTGTTTTTCTGACGAATCTAGTTCAAATATGGCGAAAATGAAGTATTTATGGAGATTGGGATGGGGCGCAAGGGGGGGGGGGTCGTATCTTCCCAAACATTAAAATGCGATGGCCTTGAACAATAAATGCATTAAAGAAACACTATAAAACATTGCAATCTGCAACCTTCAGTCCAAACCTGATTATGGTCCGGTGCTAGAGAAATACCCAATTTACTGTCTAATGTTTAAAAGTTCACATATGATGTTATTATTTCAAGTAGTGTGTAGCAGCTTGTATAAAATTAAAAGATGGTAGTTAACCTATTTATTGGAAAGTTTATCATCTAAGTAACAGAGGGAAACTGTCAAACTCTTACGTGAGTTACCCCTATATGGATGATTAAATTTGACCGTGAATATTTGTCCTATAATATTTCCTATGTCCTATAATCATTTCTTTATATTGTTGTCATTATTTTTACCTATCATTGTGATACTGAGAACATAATTTTTAAGTGGAGCATAAAACATTGTGTTCAGTAACCTATAGAGAGATATACGAGCATCACGTTGATCACCATTACTGTCCTTGTGGTAATTATTGTGTCATATGGTGATCTGTGTAGTAATGCTGGAACTAGATAAAAGTAAGGTAGTGTATATCGAAACAGATTTTAATAAAAAATACTTACAAGTAACTTAAAAAATATATATAACATATTTCTCTTTTCTTCAAATGGCTTATGAGGGATCAGTTTCGTGGCAAAGTTTGGAGGATGCATAGAGCTCCAATTTAGCAGACAGCATCCTCTTAACTTCCCATCTCTTGCCCCCACTTCCCGAAACTCAGACATGGATTGATGAGGTAAGAATAAAACCATAATGACTACTACACCATAAATACATAAGATATTTATACATCAACGAGAAACGACAGTGGTTCAGTTGTCTTTTATATGAATGACAGTAAACATTGTTACTCAGGACAGACCAACAGTTCCATATTGTGTCAACTGTTGAAATGAATGAATCTGAAAGTACCGAATCACATAGTTCCTCTCCGTCAACTGAGACGGTGGCGTACTGATATGAGTATTATTTGTCAAATCTGTGAACTATATAGTTTTAACTGTAGCGAAGAAAACACAAAATAAAGTAGTTAGAAGATAAACTTGTGTCACGTGACACTATACGCAGCGGTTAGGGTTCCTGCCATGAACACAGAGGTATCAGCCACCTCGGGGTATCAGTCACACTAGGTCACAATGGAAAACATGTTGGAAGATTGCACACCGTCATATATATATATATATATATATATATATATATATATATATATATATATATATATATATATATATATATATATATATAACTATTATCATATCCTTTTGCTTGCATAAATTTGAAGGACTATGGGTGATAAGGGAGAAAGGCCTATGTCATTAAACTTTGAAAGAACGAATGAGAGGGTTAAAATTATGAGAAAGAAAAGATAAAGAATATTTCAGAAGGCAAGGAAGGATGGCAAGGAGAGAGAGAGAGAGAGAGTGGAGAGGAGGTTGTGTGAGGTTGCCAGTTACTTGAAAGATATAGGTATTAAGTTTATTTTACGGCGAGAAAAGGTGATAAAGAGGGGGACTACCAGCATGAGGGGTGAAAAGAATACAGTTAAAGCTGAAGACAGAAAATTAATTGTCTCGGCTCCGTTATTTGTTGCTTAATATCCAAAGGATAATAATTATAATCAGTATCTCTCTACGGGGGTGAACAACAGACAGTGTCTTTGTTTAATAGATCGATCAAATGCAATATAATGAAGCACATATTCTAAATGTTGTTTTTTTTTTTTTCAACTACTCACCCTTATCTGTCCTATACACGACCGATGCCCTATCCATATGGCGAGGAAAGTTCAAAAATAGTTTACTGCTCATGATTATTTGCAGGTGATAGATTTGTCTATTTAAGACTGCGATATGAACCCTATAGAAAATGTATGAGGTTCTATCGTTAACACGTGGGAGCCAGAACGACAGAGAACCACAGCAGATTTGTTACGTCACACCAGAACACAGTGGGAGATTTTTCGGGGAAAACCATATATATTATACAGTGAGGAGGCATGGTGCCTCAATGCCCGAGCGACTGGAGACTGTCAATTGATGAGTAATGAAATGAAATATGTAATCTACAGTATTTCAAGCCTTAATATCTTCATAGAAGTGTATAATAGTGTATACACTGTATATCATCGTGGCTAAGGGTCTAAAGCAAAACATATATCGGTGCTTATAATAATAATAAGACAACAAAACAAACATTACACATGCTTAATGCAAACGTGAGGTTGAAGTATAAATTTCAGGTTATATTAAGTTAACAGAGTTATTATAATTGTATGACACCAACGTGTTCATCATTTACAGTGTGGTGCCTACAGACCCAGTTGGATTATGGGTTTGAATGCTTCGTGACGAGGACTTGTGGAGATTTCATAAACTGACAAAGTCATATAAACAATAACCAATAAATGTCTGATTTCAATGTTTCCCTATTTTAATTAGTAATAACAATAGTTGTGACACAATATCCTCTAAATGTTGTGATTGGTTCACTAACACTGGGCATCTGAATGGCTGGCCTAGATGTTGACCTCAGATAAATAAATAAAGGTAATAAATATATTCGTCATATATAACGGATTGTATTTGCATACCAGATATCACTATTATTTCTATTCTGGTCGTGTTTGCGCATTAACAGATTATGCAGCAACACACAGAATGATAGTGGTGGTGGTAAGATGGAGAGTAAAGGAATGGTGGGATGGAGGGAGAGGAAACAGTGAATTGAATAAGGGAGGACGGGGTGAGGAAGAACAAATGGAGTAGTAATTGGGTAATTAACATCTTACACTATAACTATTATCCTTTGGTAACCAGTTACACAATAAACATTTCTTAGAAAATGTCATGAATGATACAGGATAAAAATAAAGGATTTACTTAACACAGGGTAGGTGGTGCATCGCTTGATATATTAGTCATAAAAAAACTGATGTCGTGTTAATTATATTAGGTAAAATCTGGATTCATTTCAAATAATAAAGAATATCCCATGGAATGCAGCATCAGAGTTGGATTTAGATTACAGAAGAAAACATTTAGCTACTTGATCCAATAATTCTCTCCATCTCGATCACTGGTGAAGCTTTACCCCCCTCTCCCCAACCCAACCCCTCCTCTCCTACCACCTTCAAGTGAGTGGTTCACATCCATGATCACAAGTGGTTCGGGATTCAAATTTCTGGATGGCTCAACATTGGTAACGCTACCCCCACTATATAACTCCGCCCACATTTCTCCCCTCCCCCCTCCACCTGTCAGTGATACCATATCCGTTGAGGCCCACACCAAGGCAAGGGTGGAAGAAGTGTGGACCATTGATCAGTCCGGAGCTGTACAGTCGGCGGCAAAAGTCCTGTCGCCTCGCTTGCTTCACCGAGGCACGCGATGTTCATAGACTCGAGATTATTAGGTGTAGAAAACATGTGTATTTCTCGAGTCCATGAACACTGCCTGTCTCGGTGAAGCAGGTGAGGCGACACGACTTATGCCGCCGACTGTACAATGCTATCATAATTTTTTCTAACTCAGAGGAGATGTTTTCCTTGCCAAAAATCCCTATGAGCATTATTCCCCTCAGTTAGTACCGATCAAACCTACTATAGCTCACCGACTAAGTGTAGTGAGTGAGTAGACAGAGAGAAGGACAGGGTGGTATGAGGAACTCCATGAGAATACAGACGTTGCCAACACAAAGGCAATTTTAATAGCACAAATAATGCTTTGGGCATTTACACACTACTTTCTGTCATTTTCAATTTTTTATTATAAGAAAATGAGACTCAAAAACTACATTAATTATGGCAAATTGCAAAAACTGTTGAATATTTACTGGCAAGAAATATCAAGTAAGGCAATACCTGACAGACAGAAGGAGAGAGAGGGCAAGAGACGGAAGGTTATAGCAGGGAGTGAGGCTAGTAATGTGAAGATGCCAGGATGGGGGGGAGGGAACGATGGTTGCTAGGGCGTCATTTCTGTATGGTGTACAGTTCTAAACAGTTCTAAAGCCATTAAGGAAAGGGTCGCTTCTGTTTACAATCTGATAACAAGAATAGCTGACCAGGTAAAAGGAAAGTCAGCCTGATATTATCATTCTGGGTAAACACCTGAGCCACACACTCTCTCACACACACTCTCACACACACTCTCTCACACACACACCTGGATACCACCTACACAGCTGCTCATACACAAACACTTGGTGTACACACACACACACAAAGGAACATACATGACCATTAAGTGTACCTGTATCCCTCTGGAGTAACGTACATTAACTTCCCATATCTTGTTTCATATCTAGGTAAATCCAAGGAGGTCATTCTTAGTGGGAGAGAGAGGGAGAAGGAAGGTTGGACTGAGTTATCTTGTTTATTATCTGTAACCAGGTACAGCTCCGGACTGATCAATGGTCCACACTTCTTCCACCCTTGCCTTGGTGTGGGCCTCAACGGATATGGTATCACTGACAGGTGGAGGGGGGAGGGGAGAAATGTGGGCGGAGTTATATAGGGGGGGTAGCGTTACCAATGTTGAGCCATCC
This sequence comes from Petrolisthes manimaculis, assembly GCA_034508575.1. NCBI lineage: Eukaryota > Metazoa > Arthropoda > Malacostraca > Decapoda > Porcellanidae > Petrolisthes > Petrolisthes manimaculis. The sequence goes on from JAWZYT010000264.1 coordinate 586,391, forward strand.
AGAAATTTGAATCCCGAACCACTTGTGATCATGGATGTGAACCACTCACTTGAAGGTGGTAGGAGAGGAGGGGTTGGGTTGGGGAGAGGGGGGTAAAGCTTCACCAGTGATCGAGATTGAGAGAATTATTGGATCAAGTAGCTAAATGTTTTCTTCTGTAATCTAAATCCAACTCTGATGCTGTATTCCATGGGATATTCTTTATTATTTGAAATGAATCCAGATTTTACCTAATATAATTAACACGACACCAGTTTTTTATAACTAATATATCAAGCGATGCACCACCTACCCAGTGTTAAGTTACATTTCAAGTAAATCCTTTATTTTTATCCTGTATCATTCATGACATTTTCTAAGAAACGTTTATTGTGTAACTGGTTACCAAAGGATAATAATTATAGTGTAAGATGTTAATTACCCAATTACTACTCCATCTGTTCTTCCTCACCCCGTCCTCCCTTATTCAATTCACTGTTTCCTCTCCCTCCATCCCACCATTCCTTTACTCTCCATCTTACCACCACCACTACCATCATTCTGTGTGTTGCTGCATAATCTGTTAATGCGCAAACACGACCAGAATAGAAATAATAGTGATATCTGGTATGCAAATACAATCCCTTATATATGACGAATATATTTATTACCTTTATTTATTTGTCTGAGGTCAACATCTAGGCCAGCCATTCAGATGCCCAGTGTTAGTGAACCAATCACAACATTTAGAAGATATTGTGTCACAACTATTGTTATTACTAATTAAAATAGGGAAAAATTGAAATCAGACATTTATTGGTTATAGTTTATATGACTTTGTCAGTTTAGGTGAAATCTCCACAAGTTCTCGTCACGAAGCATTCAAACCCATAATCCAACTGGGTCTGTAGGCACCACACTGTAAATGATGATCACGTTGGTGTCATACAATTATAATAACTCTGTTAACTTAATATAACCTGAAATTTTTACTTCGACCTCACGTTTGCATTAAGCATGTGTAATGTTTGTTTTGTTTTCTTATTATTATTATAAGCACCGATATATGTATTGCTTTAGACCCTTAGCCACGATGATATACAGTATATACACTATTTATATACACTTCTATGAAGATATTAAGGCTTGAAATACTGTAGATTACATATTTCATTTCATTACTCATCAATTTGTTGCTAGTATCGTGTTCAACCACCCTCCTTCTCAATGACAGCCTGCAGTTGCTCGGGCATTGAGGCACCATGCCTCCTCACTGTATAATATATATGGTTTTCCCCGAAAAATCTCCCACTGTGTTCTGGTGTGACGTAGCAAATCTGCTGTGGTTCTCTGTCGTTCTGGATCCCACGTGTTAACGATAGAACCTCATACATTTTCTATAGGGTTCATATCGCAGTCTTAAATAGACAAATCAATCACCTGCAAATAATCATGAGCAGTAAACCATTTTTGAACTTTCCTCGCCATATGGATAGGGCATCGGTCGTGTATAGGACAGATAAGGGTGAGTAGTTGAAAAGAAATTAAAAACATTTAGAATATGTGCTTCATTATATTGCATTTGATCGATCTATTAAACAAAGACACTGTCTGTTGTTCACCCCCGTAAAGAGATACTGATTATAATTATTATCCTTTGGATATTAAGCAACAAATAACGGAGCCGAGACAATTAATTTTCTGTCTTCAGCTTTACCTGTATTATTTTCACCCCTCATGCTGGTAGTCCCTCTCTTTATCACCTTTTCTCGCCGTAAAATAAACTTAATACCTATATCTTTCAAGTAACTGGCAACCTCACACAACCTCGTCTCCCCTGTCTTCTCTCTCTCTCTCTCTCTCTCTCTCTCTCTCTCTCTCTCTCTCTCTCTCTCTCTCTCTCTCTCTCTCTCTCTCTCTCTCTCATCCTTCCTTGCCTTCTGTAATATTCTTTATCTTTTCTTTCTCATATTTTTAACCCTCTCATTCGTTCTTTCAAAGTTTAATGACATAGGCCTTTCTCCCTTATCATCCATAGTCCTTCAAATTTATGCAAGCGAAAGGATATGATAATAGTTATGTAGAACAAAGGTGTTGGCAGATACGCATTCTTGCCTGCATAATCCCACCCACAGCATTTCGCCTTCTTAAATCAGAAGGACTATAGGTTTCATGTATTGCCATTTGCCAATATGTTGCTAGTCTGATTTATGGCCATTTGTTATCAAAATATATATGTAGATATATAAACTTACTTTTACTTACATCCAGCATTACTGTGCAGAACATGTGACACAATATGGACCACAAGGACAGTAATGGTAGTCAACGTAATTCTCATGTATCTCTCTATATGCTACTGAAAACAATGTTTTATGCTCAACTACAGAATTATGTTCTCAGAATGTTATTGATAACCAAATATAATGAAAACAATATAAACAAATTAATATTTATTGCGCAACAAAGGATGCTACTGTTTCAATGGAGTAACCAGCCCACACTATATATGACGGTGTGCAATCTTTCAACATGTTTTCCATACGGTGTTGGCTACATAGGACAAGCTACTCCCACAGGGTTTCAAATTACATAAGCTTACAATATTGATGCATATTACAATACCAGCTATATATGTCTTAACACGGTCGACTTGGATGTCATATCGTAGAGTTTAAGGAAATATCAGGGATGACGACGGTGATAATTATCGCAAGCCAATGAGATGAAAAGATGAATTTTCTCTGCTAGAAGATAGTACTAATGAATAGTAATAATTCTAGACCCAGCTTATTGACAATAATTTTATACATATGCACGTCAGCGTTATTGCGTTCCAGAACATTTCGGTAGGTTATGAGTTGAATTGATAAATGGGTATTCTCTTGATCCTGGGTAGAGATATCCTTATCGTCTATATTACAAGATAAATATGATTTCGTAAAGATAATCTATCCACATAGAGTAAATCTTGGTGTGACGAAAGGTAATTTTGTTAAGGGAACTAATTTCTAACCACAGTAGGCTATACATTTAAGGGAACACTATATCTTCTTGTAAAATTGAAGTTCCATGAATACTCCAGACTATGCCAGAAAGCAGACGACCTTGGTGTTTCTTATGTGGGATCAGTTTCGTGGCAAAGTTTGGAGGATGCATAGAGCTCCAATTTAGCAGACAGAATCCTCTTAACTTCCCATCTCTTGCCCCCACTTCCCGAAACTCAGACATGGATTGATGAGGTAAGAATATAACCATAATGACTACTACACCATAAATACATAAGATATTTATACATCAACGAGAAACGACAGTGGTTCAGTTGTCTTTTATATGGATGACAGTAAACATTGTTTCTCAGGACAGACCAACAGTTCCATATTGTGTCAAGTGTTGAAATGAATGAATCTGAAAGTACCGAATCACATAGTTCCTCTCCGTCAACTGAGACGGTGGCGTACTGATATGAGTATTATTTGTCAAATCTGTGAACTATATAGTTTTAACTGTAGCGAAGAAAACACAAAATAAAGTAGTTAGAAGATAAACTTGTGTCACGTGACACTATACGCAGTGGTTAGGGTTCCTGCCATGAACACAGAGGTATCAGCCACCTCGGGGTATCAGTCACACTAGGTCACAATGGAAAACATGTTGGAAGATTGCACACCGTCATACATATATATATATATATATATATATATATATATATATATATATATATATATATATATATATATATATATATATATATATATATATATATATATATATAACTATTATCATATCCTTTTGCTTGCATAAATTTGAAGGACTATGGGTGATAAGGGAAAAAGGCCTATGTCATTAAACTTTGAAAGAACGAATGAGAGGGTTAAAATTATGAGAAAGAAAAGATAAAGAATATTTCAGAAGGCAAGGAAGGATGAGAGAGAGAGAGAGAGAGAGAGAGAGAGAGAGAGAGAGGAGGTTGTGTGAGGTTGCCAGTTACTTGAAAGATATAGGTATTAAGTTTATTTTACGGCGAGAAAAGGTGATAAAGAGAGGGACTACCAGCATGAGGGGTGAAAAGAATACAGTTAAAGCTGAAGACAGAAAATTAATTGTCTCGGCTCCGTTATTTGTTGCTTAATATCCAAAGGATAATAATTATAATCAGTATCTCTTTACGGGGGTGAACAACAGACAGTGTCTTTGTTTAATAGATCGATCAAATGCAATATAATGAAGCACATATTCTAAATGTTTTTAATTTCTTTTCAACTACTCACCCTTATCTGTCCTATACACGACCGATGCCCTATCCATATGGCGAGGAAAGTTCAAAAATGGTTTACTGCTCATGATTATTTGCAGGTGATTGATTTGTCTATTTAAGACTGCGATATGAACCCTATAGAAAATGTATGAGGTTCTATCGTTAACACGTGGGATCCAGAACGACAGAGAACCACAGCAGATTTGCTACGTCACACCAGAACACAGTGGGAGATTTTTCGGGGAAAACCATATATATTATACAGTGAGGAGGCATGGTGCCTCAATGCCCAAGCGACTGCAGGCTGTCATTGAGAAGGAGGGTGGTTGAACACGATACTAGCAACAAATTGATGAGTAATGAAATGAAATATGTAATCTACAGTATTTCAAGCCTTAATATCTTCATAGAAGTGTATATAAATAGTGTATATACTGTATATCATCGTGGCTAAGGGTCTAAAGCAATACATATATCGGTGCTTATAATAATAATAAGAAAATAAAACAAACATTACACATGCTTAATGCAAACGTGAGGTCGAAGTAAAAATTTCAGGTTATATTAAGTTAACAGAGTTATTATAATTGTATGACACCAACGTGATCATCATTTACAGTGTGGTGCCTATAGACCCAGTTGGATTATGGGTTTGAATGCTTCGTGACGAGAACTTGTGGAGATTTCACCTAAACTGACAAAGTCATATAAACAATAACCAATAAATGTCTGATTTCAATTTTTCCCTATTTTAATTAGTAATAACAATAGTTGTGACACAATATCTTCTAAATGTTGTGATTGGTTCACTAACACTGGGCATCTGAATGGCTGGCCTAGATGTTGACCTCAGACAAATAAATAAAGGTAATAAATATATTCGTCATATATAACGGATTGTATTTGCATACCAGATATCACTATTATTTCTATTCTGGTCGTGTTTGCGCATTAACAGATTATGCAGCAACACACAGAATGATGGTAGTGGTGGTGGTAAGATGGAGAGTAAAGGAATGGTGGGATGGAGGGAGAGGAAACAGTGAATTGAATAAGGGAGGACGGGGTGAGGAAGAACAGATGGAGTAGTAATTAGGTAATTAACATCTTACACTATAACTATTATCCTTTGGTAACCAGTTACACAATAAACGTTTCTTAAAATGTCATGAATGATACAGGATAAAAATAAAGGATTTACTTGAAATGTAACTTAACACTGGGTAGGTGGTGCATCGCTTGATATATTAGTCATAAAAAACTGGTGTCGTGTTAATTATATTAGGTAAAGTCTGGATTCATTTCAAATAATAAAGAATATCCCATGGAATACAGCATCAGAGTTGGATTTAGATTACAGAAGAAAACAGTTAGCTACTTGATCCAATAATTCTCTCCATCTCGATCACTGGTGAAGCTTTACCCCCCTCTCCCCAACCCAACCCCTCCTCTCCTACCACCTTCAAGTGAGTGGTTCACATCCATGATCACAAGTGGTTCGGGATTCAAATTTCTGGATGGCTCAACATTGGTAACGCTACCCCCCCTATATAACTCCGCCCACATTTCTCCCCTCCCCCCTCCACCTGTCAGTGATACCATATCCGTTGAGGCCCACACCAAGGCAAGGGTGGAAGAAGTGTGGACCATTGATCAGTCCGGAGCTGTACCTCTGTCTCCTTCACCTTTCAAGGAATAAGGAATAAAGAAGAGAGAGAGAGAGAAGGGAAGAAGAGAAGAGGGTGGAGCTAAACACCTAGGAGGAGCTATAATTATAGACCTGCCCTTTGTGGGCGTGGTAATAGGACTTGACAGTTAGTGCATATATTTCTGGCAACTGTGGAATTGGAAAGCATATATAAACTGAGGATGTACAGTTACATTTTAGGATTACTTAAACTGTCTCCCAGGGCTATAGGCTTGTCTCACCAAGAGAGACTACACATATATAACCAGACACATTCGTGTCATTCTCTGTGTTTAATAAAGTAAGCCTGTAATAGAATTCTAGAAGTCATTAATCCTTAAACACTCACGTCCACGCTACCTAAAAACTACAACCACAATACTACAAGTCCAAAAATCAAATACAAGTAAGTTACCAGTTCTGTCCAGAGTGCAAGCCTTCATGACTGGTACATTGGTGACAGCGGTGTTGCAACAACAAGATTGCAAAGGATTGACTTCCAGGGAGTACAGTGAATAACATAGTTCAATGACAAGTTGAAGATTTTACTTGTAAAATTCTCTCAGGTAATTTCTTCTTCAAGTGGAATATATAAACGAGGGAGATAAACCACAAATTCATCACCTACACAAGAGCCACCTACTTCAACATAACTGCAACTAGACCTACAAGGGGACCTCATCTACTTCACAACAATCAATCATCATTACCCCAGGCGTCCCTGTACGTAAATTCTCTCGTAAGGACAACGCCATCCCTTCATCACTACCACAAGAGCGTCCCTGGAACGTAAGGACAACGTCATCACTTCATCACACGAGCGTCCCTGGAACGTAGGACAACGTCATCACTTCATCATCTCCATTCTCCAAGCTGACACCTTGTTACGTAAATTCTCTCGTAAAAGGCAAGTCAACATTCATCATCTTCACTCCAAGAACGACTGCTAGTGTGTTAGTGTGCGAGCTAACTAATTCAAGACTCGTCAGACACCCCACCTAGACGTCAACTCGTCATCATCATCGTTGCAACTAAAGTACTAAAAGTAGGTACACATTACATGTTACATTACATTTTTTTTTTTCACTTGTCCACGAACATGTTAGGATAAAATTAGGTTTCCTCATTAAAGCCCAGAAAGAAAGAAAAGAAGTGACAAATTAAAACAAAGTAAAGAATTCTTCCCCATTAGTCTAAAGGTATCGCAATAACTTCGAATATCCCTGATAATGATTCAATACCCTCTGAGCTAGATTCCCCTGCCTCCCTAAATCTCGTTGTGGTGCCAACACATACGAGTACATTTTCTTCTTCTCCAACCATAACCCCATTAAATACTAAATCTGTCTACTATATCATCCTGTATTATCACTAACAATGACTACTCCTCTACAATCTCCTATCGTCTCTGCTCATCATCTAACAAATTTTGATTCCACTATCTCTTCTAAGCTAACAATGAAACTCTTACCAACCACCATTTCTCATGCAAAGCATTTTAAAGGAGATAATCCAAGATATGGGATTCATCTCTTCTTGCGTCATTTGGAGAAGATATTTTGCAAAGCGAATATAGAGCTGGACGAACATAAGATAGCATTGGTAAGAGAGTATATTGCACAAGATAGTCCAGACAGTTATAGGTTAAACACAAGTGCTTTTTCTAATCCAAACAATTTAACGTCATATGCCACATTTAGACAGTCACTTATTAATATTTTTTGGGATGGTAAAGTACGTAATTCAGTGTCAAGGGTTCAAAGAAAGATTAAAACAAAGAATGGCAATACAAGGGAACTAGAAAAAGCACTTGCATCATCATGATCGATAGAAGTAAATTCGAAGAAATCTCAAATCATACATCATGTATTACATACAAGTCACTTCAGGGGTAAGAAGAATTATAATTTTGATACCATAACTCAAGGGGATTCACACGGCCAACGTTGCAAACATTGTAACGAATATATGCATAGGACCAGTGAATGTTATATTAATAAATCTACAGGAAATAATGGGAAATTTAAGCATAAATACTATCATTCACATGAGTCAAATTCGTATTCCTTAAATGAACATATGATTCTTGACGTAAAGAAACAAAACTTGCACAATCGAAACATGATGTATGAACCGAGACCACCACATAATAAAATGGCATCAATAATCCCATAAATATATAAATACTGTAGGCCCTGTCGTCGTAAATACCTATAATATAATAATAATCCCTGTCTTAAGTATCACATGTAATATTTCATTAATAATAGACACAGGACCAACAGTTTCCTTGTTATCGGATGATTCCTTTAACAAATGGTGCAACTTATATTGAGCGATAAATGACAGGTACTAGGGACACTAAACCCTTCCTGTACAGTTAGACAAGGAAACTAACTAAATACCCATAATAAGAAGCCCTAAACATAAAATAATACATTTTAGGTATTAAAATATTTTAATACAGGATTGTCCAGGCCAAAATATAAGTCCATATTTATATATGTATTGAAAGAAAAACGGGAACTATTCCATTATCATAAAGGCCTACTGCAGATAATACTATATTAACACCAAAGTTCGTCCATAAATTGAAGGTAAAGCTTCCATCTCATGTTACAACCACATATTAGTGTTCTATCCTTAGTAGAGTCTGGGAAAATAACCTGGGAATGTATCTACTTTAACTAATGTAAATAATAATAATATTGCTACTATCTATATCATTAATAAATCATCTACCAATAATCAGGTAAAGAAAAGGACATATTTATGTGATCTGTACAAGATGGAAGTTAGACTAAATACCACAAGGAAATATTATATCAATTTTAACCGAAGAGGTAAAGGATAATCATATAAGGGAGAAACTTAGAAATTTGGTCAGGAATCGAGATTTTCCAATTTATCGTGATAATTTTATTAATATCCTAGCCACATATCAAAATGCGATTGCCCTACCTGGTAATTTTTTTAGAAAAACCTATTTATAAATAAGCATATAGACTACCGTACCTCAAACTAGGCAGAGACTTATAAATGATAAATGAAATGTTGGATGAGAGTATTATTAAGATTCTAACTCCCCCTTTTAACAGTCAAATCATTTTTGTTTCAAAAATAATGATGAATTTAAGCCAGTAATTCTTTACAGAAAATATAATGCTACAAAAAAAATAAAAAATAAAAATAAAGATCCATTACCTCCTTTAACAAAATGTTTGTCTAACATTGGTCAAACAAAACATTTTATATTTTACATATTCAACTTGGTCAGTGGAAACTGGCAAGTAGCATTAGAAAGTCACTCTTTTACTATATTTAATACTCCCATGGTTATAATGAATACATTCGTAGACCATTTGGGTTAGGTAATGCTCCATCCACATATCAGCATATGTTCAATTTTCATGTTACCAGCATATTATAATTATTGGTTATACATTAACCACCTCTGAGTTCCATACACAATAGCATAAAATACGAACAATGAAAGTTAACTAACGTAAAATCATTCTTGAATATATGTTTGTATATAGAATCATTGTAAAGAAATTTATTCCCATTTAATTGACACCCTAAAATAATCTCCTCAGGAGAATGACAGATGTGTATGGAAGTCAGAAAAGTTAATAAAGGTTAATTAATTAATGTCAGCTTCAATTCGTGCATTTCCATCCTATTCATTACCTTAATAATAATATCACGTGTACAAAGGCTTCTTCAGTAGGCTTAGGTACTGTACTTATGTAAGATATAGCTAAGTTCTATGTCAGGTATGTATTTATACATAAAGAATATTTAATGCACAGGAAACTTGTTACTCTGTAGCAGACCAGGAAAAGTTAGCAAATAATGTTAGGGGCAATTCGTACTTCTAGAAAAATCGTAATAGGCTATCCTTTACAAATAATCGTGAATCACAAATATATTCTTGGCTTACTATAATCTCAAACCTTAGTGTGAAAATTATCCAGATATTATCTAACCATTAAGGAATTTCTCCCACATATTGATATTAACTATCTTCAAGGATGATTAGATAAAATAGCAAATCCCTTAAACAGTCATCTTGTCATTTAATTCCAAAGTCATACTTTACTTTATACGTATACTTTACTGTGGTTCATAAACATTAGCAATTTCTATGCTAAAATATACTAAGACATTATTTAACTCTGAGGATGAAAATAATGGACGAGATATACAGTCACTTAAATAACTTTTCCCATTATGATAAGATTTTACAAAAAAAACTTAGTAAATGTGACTTGTAAACCAATTAAAGTGATACATTAAATAATACTTCCCTCAGTGTTACTTACCCTTTTATCAAAATGCAACAGGACATCCTGGGAGAAAGATCAAAACAATCTCCATATAATATATTATCAACATAAACTTTGGGTAAATGATAAAACATATATATCGCTCAGTGCGAAACATGCAATGCTCCATGACAGGAATATAATCCTGGACGAATCATGAGACATAATAGGAATAATTCTACTTTCCTTACCAATTACAAATCAGGGCATAAATAAAATATTACCTATGGTTAACCATTTTCTAGATATTTAGTGGCGGCACCACTATGATAAAAACCGCAAATCCCATATACATGTCCCGATAATATAAAGATATCTAATTTCTACTATATTAAAGCAAACGTTTGTATAACCATATCTCCCCATATCTCCCAGCAGCTAATGGATTAACAATACGGCAAAACCGTAAAATACTACAAGTACTTGGTGGCACAGAAACAATGGAAATCCCTCCACATGGAAAGACTGCATCAAGATGACAGTCTATAAATACTACAAAACATTGAAATAAAAGGAAAAACTCCTAATCAAATACTATATGGCGTACAAGAAACGTCTTTCATATAATTATATGATATAAAAATTGCCACACAGAAGCCATGCTACAACAAGGACAACTTCGCTGAACAACAGTGAGTTGCAGTTCAACAAATTCATCATGATGTACAAAACAATTCTACAGGCTTACAAGGAAGACGATGCGTAATCGCCTACACAAGAAATCTACAGGCTTGCAAGAAGAAAAATGGGCAATCGCCGATATACTACAAAAGATAACTCCAATGTTCACTCCAGGTGATACATAATATAATACGGGTACCCGATCGAAGTTATAAACTTCACACAGTCAAATCTTTAGTAGGTAATAAACTTTTAATAAAGAATATTTTTACCAGGCGGATGATATTGTATAAAATTATGTAAACAGGATAAAGAGATTGGTAAAGCGCGCAAAACCATCCAAAATAAAACCAATCCATATCACTGGAACATAACAATTTCCTCTTCTTAGTAAATTTATCCCTACTATACTATATAATGAAATAATCAATTACAAACATAAATCCGATCGGTTTTCTATGAAATAATAATAATTCTTTTTACAGATGTGGCCCAAATCAATCTATATGGATAATAATTTTTATGTCTCTACTCTCAACAGCTCCAGGCTCAGACGAGGAACACAACGCAGGACAAATGACGTCTTCAATCCGAGAGCTCTCCTATACAATGTTATTAAGAAGCAGAAGCAAAGAACAGGAAAATAAATAAAATAATGGTGACGAATGATATGATCACTATTTCTTACTCTTTACAGATCCCAGTGAGCAGTGGTTACAGCTACAAGTATTTACTGATACACAAGTTTATTTGACAGGTATCATACAAATGGAATATCCAGATGGAATCCAGCAACTAAGGTAATATTGTTCGCTTATTATAAAAAATATATGATGGACCTATTACCATCACCACAGCCCAGAGCGTGGTTTTGATCATTTTTACGTGTATTTTCGTGAACACTATTTGGTACTACTTACATAGTGGTATACAAATATATCCCATAAAATAAAAGGTTACGAGATAAACTGTTGCATATCGTGGTAAGTTAGTGTAACAGGTAGAAAGCATTTAAATACGAATTATAGAGCTTTACATTACCAATAAAATAATATATTCGCATATACTATTTAGGCTTCTATTTATTTCTGCGGGAAGCAGGAAGCTGTATTACGAGTACAGGAACTTAGAGAGGAAGACAACCATTATTAGGAGAGTATTTAATGCGGGTAAGATAAGATCAACTCATACTTAATATCACTCAAATAACTATAATAAGAAAAGGAAAACCAGTGTGAAATACTATCTTACTAAATATCTTTTTTCTACCTATTTGAAAAATTATTATACAATCGTGCGTAGTATTTTAACACAAGATTATATACTCATTATTATTCCCATAGAAGGTAAAGTAATATTCACAAGCTACGCACTTCAAGAGTTTCCAATGAAAATAGAAATAATCTTTTAATGTTCAAATTTCCTCCAAGAAGTATTATACTTAGTGATGATGTCATCAATGACACACACTCCTCAAGTACCATGTTGCATGTCCTTATTTATATGTTTGTCTTGCATATTTATTAGCAACTACTTCTCCAAAAGATGCGAACTTTCCACTTGCTTTGAAGCAATTCAGGCACTATATGCATGTACATTCATATCTATTACTAATCAAACCTCTCTTTTATCATCAAATTTCTATTTCTACTATCTATGCATCCCTGCTGATAGACAATTAGCAATATATTACCCTAATCACCCTACACATGGCATGGATTAATATACTGTAGAGAGGCAGACTCAGATAAAATCGATTCAAGGGAATCGTTACATTGAAAAATAAAATATATATAATTGCTAGACAACATATCCCACTTTCTTCCACCTTTCAATATATTTCATTTAATATCGACTTGTTTAATATCTCCCAATTATCAGTTGTTCCAGGAAAAGTGAAGATTGGAAGTTACCCAGGGAGACATCCTTCAAAGATCATTTAATTACTCCATATATTGATGAAAATAAAAACTTGGTACAAATGTTTAATATCCCATGTCTGATCTTCTGGCAAGTACTATAACAGTTTTATATAGGAAAGTCTACTGTCATATTTTGTATTGTATAAATAACTCTATCTACGTAGACTGAATTATCTTGTTATGAAATAATAATCTATAGCCGTTATTTTACAGCCACTACATAACAAGGCTTCCCCCTTATTAAAATGTGAATCTTTAGCATAGGTTAGCTAAAATACACACAATAACATGCACCTAGCTAAACACATTAATATTAAGATGAAATTTTTGTACAATGTATTTCTATTCATGTATTGAGGATATTGTCTATGTCCATTTGTGATTTTTATGTTATTATACATGTAATTATTGTTACTTCCTAGTCCCTACTGAACATTGTTAATGTGTTGCCCACAATAATGATGATCTGGGGACAGATAAAATTTTAAATATATATATACTGTATATATATATGTAAAATTTGGATAGCGTGGTTCGAGCAATATGTACAGTTCTAAACAGTTCTAAAGCCATTAAGGATAGGGTCGCTTCTGTTTACAATCTGATAACAAGAATAGCTGACCAGGTAAAAGGAAAGTCAGCCTGATATTATCATTCTGGGTAAACACCTGAGCCACACACTCTCTCACACACACACACACCTGGATACCACCTACACAGCTGCTCATACACAAACACTTGGTGTACACACACACACACAAAGGAACATACATGACCATTAAGTGTACCTGTATCCCTCTGGAGTAACGTACATTAACTTCCCATATCTTGTTTTCATATCTAGGTAAATCCAAGGAGGTCATTCTTAATGGGAGAGAGAGAGAAGGAAGGTTGGACTGAGTTATCTTGTTTATTATCTGTAACCAGGTACCTCTGTCTCCTTCACCTTTCAAGGAATAAGGAATAAAGAAGAGAGAGAGAGAGAAGGGAAGAAGAGAAGAGGGTGGAGCTAAACACCTAGGAGGAGCTATAATGATAGACCTGCCCTTTGTGGGCGTGGAAATAGGACTTGACAGTTAGTGCATATATTTCTGGCAACTGTGGAATTGGAAAACATATATAAACTGAGGATGTACAGTTATATTTTAGGATTACTTAAACTGTCTCCCAGGGCTATAGGCTTGTCTCACCAAGAGAGACTATACATATAACCAGACACATTCGTGTCATTCTCTGTATTAATAAATTAAGCCCCTAATAGAATTCTAGAAGTCATTAATCCTTAAACACCCACGTCCACGCTACCTTAAAAATACTACAAGTCCAAAAATCAAATACAAGTAGGTTACCAGTTCTGTCCAGAGTGCAAGCCTTCATGACTGGTACACAGGGTCGAATGAGTGTTGGAGAGCAATTGAACAGAGTTCGAAAGATGAGTCTTTAAAATCTCTCTCAACGATGAAAATAGTTTGGAAAATTCACTTGTTCGAACTCTGTCCAGTTGCTCTCCAACACTCCGTGGACTATGGTCCAGCATGGCTGCACCTATAGACATCTCAAACTAAATTAGACATGATATTTGGCCTCTCACACTCGTTATCTATTTAAATACACAGCTGAAGATATCAAAAGATAATTTTCTCATTAGTAATTTGAAAAATTATAAAAAAAATAGACTAAAAAAATAGAACTCATAATAAATAAACAGTTTGAATGACACTGACAACTCAGGGTTGAAAGGAGAGGACGGGATACAGATATCTGTGGATAGAAAGTTCGCAGGACTTTGAATTAAATTTTTCCACTGTAAATGCACTTTGTTATGTATTCAACCTCTAGTATTTATGGCATACTTTATGCTGTCACCATGTTCAGGACTTCGCTGAATTCGACTGACAGCAGGCAAAAAAATATAGATAGTGTTTGAAAAGGTCTTCGTCCTGCAATAAATTAACAATTACTGATAATGATGATGATTATCACTTGGAGTCTAGGTTTCCTTACACCACTGCTGGATAGTGGTTGGAACTCATAGTACCGTGTGTTTGAAAATCAACCCAACACAGTAGGCTAGGTACTTCTTCCATCTAAAAGCCATTCATTTGTTTCTCTCTCAACAGCAAGAGCGAGACGGGAACCAAGTGGTGCTAAGACTGACTCACCTCCAAGGGGCCTTCCTGATGCTGATCTTGGGACATGGCATTGGATGTGTCGCATTTATTCTTGATTACATATTCCATGGTCCAAATTAAATATTTAATCTGTTTCACTTGGTATATCTCTTATTGATATGGCACTCCATTCTCCCTGAAATGTCTTTACAGAAATAATGCAAAAATATTTAAATTACTTCCCACAGCCTGTAACTCTTCTCGATCCTTGGTTTATAATACCAAAGCATACAGAAGCGTATATAAACTTGTTTTTAGCAGCTTGGAAACCGTTTTTTTTTTAACCCTAGTCCGTAAGTAATGTTGTCATATTTTAGTAGGCCTACCCAACAACATTCCAACATTCTGACGAAAAATGGCCTGCCGAAATCGTAAACCCAACTTTAAATGATTGAAAATCACCACCCAAAAGTTTATATATCACCCAAATAGATACATGATACTGATACCATGTAGAAGTATTTAACGCTAGGAAAGCCCCTTCCACACGAGATGCAAAAAGACAGCGGGCATGGGCAACCGAGTGAAATTCTCTCTTTTTACTACTGTTACCAGATCAAACAGTCTCTGGCAGCCATTGACCACTTGTGCCTGCAACCCACCCACAAAATTGGTAATAGTGTTAGCCCGCAGTCTTTTTGGAAAGGCATTCGCCGCAGTACTTAGTCATGACATCTGCGCATGTGCGAGTTCTCTCCTTCCTATAAATACTTTTCCTTAATTAATTTTGGCTGGTGGTCTGGTTGGTATGACTATGGAGTTAGATGGTAATGGCTAGTGTTATTTTTACACAAACTATTTATTTACTATTTTCACAGTTCCCAGTAGTCTGCCCCAGTTAGGTCCCGGTAGTCTACCCTTAGTTAGGTTCTGGTAGTCTACCCTTAGTTAGGTCCTGGTAGTCTGCCCCAGTTAGGTCCCGGTAGTCTGCCACAGTTAGGTTCCGGTAGTCTGCCCCCAGTTAGATCCCTGTAGTCTGCCCCAGTTAGGTTAGGTAAGTTTGGTTTTGTTAGGGAGTAACTTTGTCATGACTAGTGCTACCGGCGAACCCCTCCCTCTTTTTGCCTCTCGTGTAGAAGGGGCTTTACAAAAAGATAGAATGCAATAGTGTAGCATGTAAATTACACTTATCAACAAAAAAATGTAATGCAATTACGTAAAGGATGTAACCATGCAAGGAAAGTGAACATTTTTATTTTTAATTATTTTTTGTACTGACGACAAATTTTAGAGAATGTAAGCCTCGAAATATTCATTTTTCGTCTACTTTATTCACAACAAAGCCATTTTGAACAATATTACCATTAAAATTCTTTTAAACCTTTCTGTAGGTTTTTAACCCCTCCGCGACGGGATAACTATGGATAGCCGCACTGTCAGTCCGGGGCTAGTGCGCCTAGCCTTCCTCCCTGTCCGGGCGCTTTTACCAAAATCGCTCAGTTTCACTCTATTTCACTTACTCCGTACGTCTAAACTACGATACTGAACAACTTAAATATGGTCTTGTACTCACCATCAACTCTTCCTCTCTCCAATGAAACCATCCCCAGCTCTCTGGGACTCTCCGTTGCCGAGAAATGAAGTGAGGAATGAAGGTCACTTCACGGCTGAGAGCGGGGTGGTGTTCGTGCGGGTGGAGTGGCTCTGACGTTGGCTGGGCTCGGTGGTGACAGTGGGTCGGCGAGGTGCATGACTCAATCATTTTTATCCCGTGTTAGCGCGCCGTCGTACCCCCTACCTTTTGCAGCCCCTGTTTTAGTGTGGTTAGCTAACCATTCCAGAATATTTTATGCCCTGGAGAGAAGTGTGGGAGTATTTACGCAAAACATTTTCTGTGTCAATATCACTGATTATGTTCAACGTAAATTATACGTGTCACTATCACTTCACTTATATCCTAAAAAGGTGTCACTATCACTTCACTTATATCCTAAAAACGTGTCACTATCACTTCACTTATATCCTAAAAACGTGTCACTATCACTTCACTTATATCCTAAAAACGTGTCACTATCACTTCACTTATATCCTAAAAACGTGTCACTATCACTTCACTTATATCCTAAAAACGTGTCACTGTCACTTTTTATTATTATTATAGAAGCTGTCATAGCCTCCCAACAGGGTGCAGACACATCAATAGATGGATCCACACAAAATACCTGGGGAGTACTGAAGAGAGACTACAACAACTAAGAAAAAAGGAAAGGGGCTACTGAGTATAGAGAGCCCAAAAGAGAAAACTAGTTGTCAATGAAAGCTTATACAAAAGAAAAGATATGATTTTTAAAAAATAGACAAACTACTGTTGCAATAAGACATTAACTTTAGATTTAAAACCAGTAATATCAGTTGACTGTACAACCTCGTTAGGCAGATGATTCCATAAGGTAATCATAGAAGGAATAAAACAACGAGAAAATTGAGATGTAGAAGCATTAATTGGAGTCATGGCAAAGTCATTAAGACTCCTTGTAAACCTTGTTGTGCGAGTCGGAATAAAACGTTCAGGTAAAACACTATGCAGGGGATGCCGAGTATTGTTAAAAATTTGAATACAAGACTAAGGGCACCAACCTGACGCCGATGATGGAGATCAAGAGATACAGCAGGTAGAACAAATTTTATAGAAGTAAGAGCTCTGTCAAGCAACTTTAGATGACAGTCAGCAGCAGAGTTCCAAACAGAAGAGCAATATTCAAAGTGAGGCAAAATAAAAGCATAAAAAGATTTTAAGACTATGGTTTCACACGCAAATTTTTTAAAACACTTGCGGAGTAAACCAATCTTTTGTGCAATAGTAGAAGATAAGGAACGAATATGCCTTTCAAAGGTCAACTTGGGATCAAGAGTCACTCCCAACAAATGCTATCCTGTCACATCCTCAAATATGCAAACAAGGATGAGGAGGAACAAAAGTGCGTGATCTGCTAATAATCATGGAGTGAGTTTTCTTGGCATTAAGCTTCATACCCCAAAGTTCACACCAAGAAGTAATCTTAGCCAAGTCCCTGCTTAGGGATGCTGCAACTTCAATTCTACTCCTTGGTGATGGAATGGGTGAATATAAAGTTGTGTCATCAGCATAAGAAATAAGCTTATTTTCGAGCTCAAAGCCCAAGTCAGCAGTAAAGAGAATAAAAAACAGAGGCCCAAGTACACTGCCCTGTGGAACACCCGAAACAACAGGTACAGGGACAGAAGTGCACCCATCAATGACAACACATTGTGACCTGTTAATCAGAAATTCTTTAAAAATTGATAAGAGACTACCACCAATACCAATAAGTTGCAGCTTATGTAAAATTGCTTTATGATTAACCCGATCACTTATAACTAAATAGTGTCACTGTCACCAAGTGTCACTGTCACTTCACTTATAACTAAATAGTGTCACTGTCACCAAGTGTCACTGTTACTTCACTCGCATTAATCCCATCACTTCCTGCTTCTATATAAATTCCAGTCCATGATAATCTGAAAAGCAGTTTCCAGGGCATAATGGCACACGACACTCCTTACACCAGTAACGAGTTTCCTTGAGTTTCTGAGTGCGACGTGCTGTGTGCTTGCAGACATGGCAGCGGCGATAACCTGGACGACCTGACGCCAAGGTTGGTAGATCAATTAGGCTGTGGCGCAACATGTAAGCACTCTGTTGCAATCTGTCAGGGCGTCCCACCGCTGGTGCATGCCTGTGCTGCTGCAGTGGTTGCACAGTGCTAAATTTCTGTAGGAGTTGGGTTATCAACTCCAATTCGTACTGCCGGAGTGTTGCTGGAGGTAGAGCAAGTACGAATTTAGCACTGTGACGTCAAGAAGGTGGAAGAAAGCCTTCTTGTACCACTTGCAGGTTTTTCTCAGACAATCGATGGCACTCACCATCATGTCTGACTTATCGACGAGCCTCATATTTATATTATAGTCAAGCACAGCATCAGGCTTGAAGATGTTGTTACCTGTGCCGCGCTCAATCTTCCCAGAATCCAGCATCGTGCCCCTGTGGACGGTGGTGAGCATCCGGACGGGGCGTTTATCGTGCCAAGTGATGGCCAGCATTTTCCCCGATTTCTTCATGAGACAGTCACCCCTGTGGGTGGGGGGAAATACTGGCCAATTCCTCCTATTGACACGAATGGTGCCGCAGGATCCTGTTTGGTGCTGCAGAAGGAACTGACTAAGTGCTGGAGAGGTGTAATAATTATCAGTGTACAGGATGTGGTTGTTGTCAAGGTAATCCCCCTTGAGTTGCTTGACAACACTCCCGCTGAAGCCGAGACGGTCCTGGCCCGGGATATCCACATCCGTACCTGAATAAAGTATAAAGTCCAACACATAGCCAGTCTTACAGTCGCAGATGACATAGAATTTGATGCCAAATCTATACCTCTTTGACGGGATGTACTGAATAAAGGACACTCGTCCCCTGAACAGCACCAGAGACTCGTCGATAACAACATTCTGGAATGGTCGAAAAAAGCCTCGCATTTTCTCCTGGAGCATAGTCAGAATGGGCCTAATTTTCCAAAGCCTGTCTTTCAGGTGTGGACCCATGTTGGGGGCGAAGTGAATATAGGAAAGTATGTCCCTATACCTGTCCCGGGACATATATTTTCCAAAGGCAGGCGTGGAAAGAAGGACGTTAGTGGTCCAGAAGTCCTTGAGGCGATGTTTCCTGACGTGCGGCATCAGCATCGTCAGAGCTAACCACACATACAACTCAGCAACAGTCACGTCAGTCCAGGTCAACATCTTGCTGTGTTCCCTATCTGGTGGATTGCTGAATTGTCTGAAGTTATTTATTTCCTGCGTCAAGTATGTCATCATTATTACGTCAAAGAACGCAGTAAAATATTCCAATATTGATGACAACGGACGACAGGGAAATACGGCTTGAATACCTGACCGACTATTATCAAAAGTCGGTATATCAGGCACAAACGCATCGCAATCCGTCCACTGTGGATGAGGTGCGCCACGAGGACCTGTCGCTGGTGGTGGAGGTGGAGGTGGTGGTGGCAGCGCCGCTGCGACAGGCAACGTAGGACCGGCAGGCGACAGTGGGAGGTCAGGTGACAGTGGGGGGTCAGGCGACAGTGGGGGGTCAGGCGACAGTGGGGGGGCAGGCAACAGTGATGCGTCTTCACCCCCCTGATTGTCACACAAAGGATAGGGAGCATGAGTAGCAGGGGGTGGTGGTGAGGGGGGAGATGGCGTCAGGTCTGGTGGGTTATCAGGGTCCAGGTCAGACGAGATAAGCTGCTGCTGCTGCTCCTCTGTTCTCTTCCATCTACCCTTCCCTCTTCCCTTCCCCTTCCCTCTTCCAACACCTTTCTTTGTGTAGCGTCTTTGCAACACCTCATCCGAAGAAGAATCTGAGGAGGATGAAAAATCCAACCTCCTCCTTGGCCTCTTCTTACCTGGGGGAGTAACCCCGTAGTGGGGTTTTGAGGTGGAAGCTTTTTGTTCTGCATCCACGTGAGAGGTAGCAACAATAGGAGACAAAAGATTGTCTCCCAAACTACCTCTCAAAGCTCCCACCCCACTCGTGGACGGAATTGCAACAGGGGCTGCAACGTTGGATACGTCTTGCACGCTTGATGTTGAAGGAAGAGCTGTGTGGGATACAGCTTCACACACTTCCTCCTCTGATGACTGGTCAAGCTGCCATTCCGTATCATATAAACTCTCATTGTCGTCACTACCAAGCGATAACTCGGACAATTCCTCCAACTCGCTTTCAATTGCAGAGTTTGAGAGCCTAGCAGATGGTTTGCGAGCTCTTGCAGGCTGCACGCGGGGAGTTGAAGTCACGAGAGATGATGTACTTGGCAGCGCGGTAGGGGGTAACGAATCGGACACGCGCGAAAATTCTGAGTCACGTTCAACCATCTTCACGGTCAGTAGCACACTAATTTATGTATGGGATGAGTAGGGGTGGTGGTGAAGTATAGCCAAGTAAAAAAAAAAACGCCAAATTGGGCTCGTAAATGCCGACATTGGCAATAGCGGTGGTTCATCCCGCCCGGTCACCACATGGCAGTGGTGTAAGACACGACCCGGGCGCTTCCTGAGGGCGTCTATGACCGCGGTCCGGACGTTAAGGGTTAAATATGTGGCCTGTTATCCCGTATTGTAAGAAATGAAAGATTCTAACAAAACGCAACTCTTCCTAGAAGTAGACTTAATGTCTGTTAATATTCTCTCAGATTAGATTGAGTCACCCTGCCTGACCGTTATGGTGCGTTATTCTGTTCCACAAAACATGTCCCTTATTTCTTTCTATTTCCTTCGTCCTTGCTGTCCAATTTCTCTATCACTTTCTCCCTCGTCATATCGTATCTACTGGGTCTTTCAGGCCTAGAGCGGTATTCTTAATCCTCAGTCAATAATACTATTAATTTTAATTTAAAAAGCCACTCAAATCTAATCAAAGAAAGTAGGTGGACACTATTATGAATATGCATAGAGTAAACGAAATAACAATCTTTTGAGGCTTCTACATGATTTTTATCTAATTTTTCTGCATCTGAAGCGAGCATATTAAGATGGATGATTATCACAAGTTCTTTTAACCAAAGTATAATTGAAATGTCATCACGACTTCTCACATCCAACCCACGTTTAGAAATATACAAACAATAACAAAGAATAGTGTGTTATATATAAGAACAGCACAGGTTACTGTAACTCTCACACAACCCACTGAATCAACAAATTATTTAATCTCATTAATTAAATACCTATAATAATTATACAAGCGAGAGACGCTATTCTACCTGAACAGGCTGTAGAGAGGCCAAATAAGATATGCCACTGTCTGAGATGCTAGCTATGTACACACCCTTCCGTACATAAGACTCGACTGACGACTGGCCGACTGTTCCTCTACTTGAGTCTTAAGTGACTGCCCATCAGCAGTCGATGTAGGCTGTAGCAGTAGGAAGTGGAACCACCCTGGAACCCGTCAACTGCGCATGCGTGGGGGCCCAACATGTCGGAAGCTGATCGGGACGGCTGGCCATTCTTTGATAATTTGTCTTGTGATTGGTGCAGCCAGCACCTCCAGTAAGCGCGGAAGCGGATGGGGACAGCTGGCCATTCTTTGATAATTTGTCTTGTGATTGATCACCTTCAGTAAGCGCGTCCCTCATTGGTCCATCATTCCCCCCCCCCCCCCCCCCCCCCCGCCAAGCTCTTCGGGCTCTTCAACAGCTACATACGTTAACCAACTGAGAGCATAGCCATGGCGGGAGTGAATTCGCCTTTTTTTTAAATGTAACAAGGACTTCACAAGAGGGACGCGCTTACTGTGCTGATTACTGTTGTTGCTGTTGTTGCTGCTGTTGTGTTGAAAAGTTCGGGGTGCATCCTGATGTAAAGTCATGGTCTAATGTACTGCAACCTGGTGAATAAAAGCGCACACCAACAGCTATAGTTTCGGATCATTTTTCGAAGCCATCTCATTGGAAGGTGTTGCAGTACATTAGACCACGACTTTACTTGAACAAGCTAAACGGAGTTACTATGGCTGTTTTCAGGATGTCCACTGGGTCTTCTGAGATCTGGTGACTAGATCTGATCGGTTGTTTGCCATTGGTCACCCCGGGGTCACCATTTGTAACACGTGGTTACATGTAGTGAAGATGTTTGGTTATCTTCACCTTGGGGGTCAATGGCAAACAAGTATGGGTTGGTTTGTATTGTATGTTTATTGGTGTCAGTGTTAGTGTGTGTCTATCCTGTTATATATTTATTTATTACATTGCATATGAACTTCTTATATCCAACCTGGAATATGTTCAATGGTATACAATGTAATAAAGGTTGCCACTACAAACTCAATAGCCTTACCATTCAACTCACGTGCAGTCATGCACCATAGAAAACAATAAGAGATACCACTATTCCTTCAGTTGTTTTTCCTCCTTTGCTCGGCACTGAAACCTGTAAGAAATAAAAAATGAGCATGTTGTAACTACCCACCACCACAATAGCACAAACAGAAGTCATAGGAAAAAGAAAATAACGAATGAAAAATCAACAACTACATTTTCATCTTCTTTTCCAATGCTTAACATAAAATAATCATAATTACATTGAAATTGAAGTTTTTTCTAGCGTAAGCTCAATGCATTGACTACGAAGCTCACATGCACACCTAAAATCACTGGAAAATACTAGAAATGCTCTGAATCATCTTTACAGAAAACATTACTACTAAGGTCCGAGTTAGTGCCGGTGTGACTGGATATATATATATTTTTTTTAGGGGGGGGGGGGGGGGCTGTTAAAAATGTTCAGCAACATTTTGAGAAGGTTGGCCCTCTAGATCATGATCCTAGGTATATTTAGATTGGGTGTTTGAAGGCTAACCTTTTACAGCACGCCGGGACGAATTTTCCACTTGGCTCCCTGAGTAGGTAGAAGTGTGCGTATGGAAATGAAAAGGGGACTACGAAATAGTATAATCCTGCCAACACTGTCGTATGCGTCAGAGAGATGGACTTGGAGTAGGGCTCATCAGTCTAGAATAGGTGCAGTGGAAATGAGTTACTTGAGAGGAGCATGTGGACATACTAGCTGGAATGGAGAAAGTCATGAGAGTGTGTATCCTATAGACTAGGCAGATATTCTTAAAAGACACTCATTCAACATGAATGAAGCATTTTTGGTTAATGGGTTAGGTCATCAGCCTAATTAGGTCAATTAGCAGAGGTCAAAGGTCAATGAGTGAAAATCAGTAAAAAATCCCATATTTGTATTTTTTTTCTTTCAGGCTATGCATATTTAGGCATGATTTTGGTTTTCAGGAAGTGTTTCTGTTGTTAGGCCAGTTATCCATCACCTCATTGGGTCTAATTAGGTTAATTAGGGGGTCAAAGGCAAGGGTGGCAGTATGGTATGGTACGGTACGGAATTACGGTACGGTATGTTATTTTTTAATCTAAAAGTACGGTACGAAATTACGGTACGATAATTTTTGTTAAGTACGGTACGGTACGAAATTACGTTACTTTTGGGGGGCCTTTTCCGTACTCTTTCCGTACCCTTTCCGTACCTTATTAAAAATTCGAATATACATTCCACTGTCCTCTGTCAAGAATAACCTAATATCCAGATGTAAAAGCAACTAATTAATTTTCTTGACGAACACTATCAATATCATTACTAACACCTATTTGTTTTTGTTGAAACTACATACAATTTTACTTAAGGGGCCTACTCACGAAAAATTCAATATTATCAGCCATTTGGGCTATTTTTGCTATAGCCATCCTTGTAAACAGGGTTGCCAGATTTTGAACACAATATTATCGTACACGGACCACAAAATTATCGTTTTTTTGACAAAATTATGGCACTTTCATTAAGGAAATATCGTACAAATTATCGTACATTTTGAGATCTTATATCTATTCCTTGAAGGAAATAAAATGTACCCTTTATGCATCATTTCTAAATTTTATTGATATTGAGAAATTAAAACAAATTACTGATTAGTGTTTCATTGGAAATAAATGAATTAATATAATTTTCACCAATACCAATTTCCAAACATGAATTGTATATCACAAATAATAATAATAATCAAATAAAGTAATGAAATGAAAGATTTTTTAAAGAAACACTTGAATCTTCACATGTAATTAAAAATAAAGCATATTTCTTAATGTTTGATCTATTCATTCTGAAATTTATGAAAGGTATTTAAGAAACACCCTGTATAGCTCATGTTTGGTTAAAAAATCAGTCCTGTACCCATCCTTTATTAACTTCTTTGTTTTATCCTGGGAACTGGGATGTAAATAAAGGATTACTTTAAATGTTTTTATCAAATATAGTGATGGGTAAAGGACTGATTTTTTAGCCTATCACGAGCTATATAGCAAAGCCATGGTGTCATTTTATGTATTCGTAATCTGTGTCTGATGAGAACAAATAGACTATACAGCTAAACCCTATTAGTATAGTTCCGTACCTGCAGGTTCACGAATCACGACTCCACTGTTAAGGGCCAAGGTTAATAAGGCCAAAAGGCGGCGCCGCGGCAGCCACCAGCAGTTTGTTATTGTTTTGATATTACCTTTCTTTACTTCCACCCAGATAGCAGCACTAGCGCATCTCTAGACAATGAACGCCAATTTCAAATTCTCATTCCCTTCCCAGTTATATATATTCGATGTTCCCTCAGGAACTCCGAAATTTCACCAGATTTCATTAATTAGTCGAAATTTTAATATTTCGTCGAAAATTATCGTACAAATCGTACAAAAGCCAGTAAATTATGGTACAAACCGTACGATAATGAGGAACACTATCGTACATCGTACAGAGGGGTAAATTATCGTACAAATACGATAATTATCGTACGTCTGGCAACCCTGCTTGTAAACCCTGATGTGTCTGCAGTACTTACACAAAGTTTCAGCACATTTTGCGAATTCATTATCCATTTAAATGGACATTTTTGTGAAGTGGATGTTTAAAGGGACATCGCGCGATTTAAAAACCTCAGCGTCCGTGGCAACCAGAAGTCTCTAAGTTTTTTTCTGGATTTTATTATGATTTTTTATTGTTTTATTGAGCAGCGACATTTGGCATCTCTCTCGGCTCCTTCTAGCCGTTCATACTACTGGCAACGCTCGCAGTAGCTCACTAAGTCAGTGGCATAATAACTGGTATTTCAAATTTTACGAGTTGAAAGTGTTTCGTAGACAAAACCTGTGTTTTCCCTCTCGTTTTTTGCACCATTTTGCCTCTGTACCTTGCCCTAATACCTCTGCAGCATAGGGAAGGTGTCAGGATAGAAAAAGAGGCAAGAGAATCGGCTGCCAATGCTTGGTTAGCAAAATATCATACAAAATATAATACAGTTCAACAACCTCCACCACCATTACCACCTGTTGTTGGGCCTCTCTACGGGTTTCCATGAAAAGAAACAGTCAATTAATTAGTGATAAAAGTGTTAGTGAATCTGTGGAGGAGGTGGAATATGTACTTACATCGAAAAAGTTGATTACAGACATAGTCCAACACGTTTGTAAGTGTGGAGGTAGGAATGTGGAGTACAGTGTACGCGAGTGGATTCTTCTCAGTGTGTTTGACTCACGTCGCCTCGATTTTCTCAAAACGTAAGTTTTATACATTCTCCTCTTTATAATTTCGTCATTTCTTGTCCGATTTTCTTGATTGTTTTAGTATTTTAATCAGCATTGGACATACTAATGCTTGGTCATGCTATAACCATTATATAGAATTATATAACTTTTGTAAATGCATTTCTTTCGTACTCGTGAGTGATGTAGTGAGGATGTCAGCGGGAAAAATATTAATAGAAAATTCGTTTTTTGGGTAAACAAAATTCGGTATGACCAATAAATAAAAAAATTATCTACCTATTAATTGCCACAAAGTGCACTTTCGTATGTGAATTAGGTTTAGTTTAATAAGGCCTAAGGCTTAGGGGTGGGATCTTCAAAGCTTCGTAAGTTGGTGGCGCTACGATCAACTTTACGATCTCGTAGCCGCCATATTTGTTCGTGGCTTACGAAGATCGTAAGTTGGTATCTCCAACGCTTCGTAACCTCCTTCGTAGCTCACGATGATGTCTTCGTAGCGAGCGTCGCTGGACGTTCCGTTCCGTTTGTTTTGTTCATCCCGCCACCAAGCAGACTGGCTCTCAGCCAATCATAATGAAGGAAACAAAATGTCCTTGATACTATAAGCCAATCGTAGCGTAGTATCACAATGTCAACAAAAAAATATTGGCTAAGATGTCAACACTACCCAGCTGATATAGATGACAGTCACCAATATACATCAGACAGCAACAACAAATGACAGGTAAGTGAATTATCTGAATGATTATACTGTGTTAGTAATAATTTAACACAACAGTGTAGCTAAGGTAGCTGTCTGGGTATATTTTTAATATCACGCCAATCACTAGTATGATATTGTCTATAGCTTTGGTTAGGTTAGGTTTGGCTATGTTAGTTAAAGATAGGTTAGGATATGTACTGTATATCAAGAACAAACAGCATAATACAAAAAGTTTACTGGCAGCTACATAGATGTCATGAAAATAAATCAAAGTCATTGACTGGGAGGACATTATATTCTTTTAACTTCTACTGTCACTGTTTTATTTCCTTTAAACCTACCTACAGTAGTTTCTATGATAATATCAAAATCTGTAAGTTACAGTTGACTGCCATTACCAAGTAACATGCAGAATTATACAATATGTAGTAAAATCTGGCAAGTGCAATTTAATAACTTATACTTCAAACATTTTTATTGAAAGACAGATTAAGAAAATAAATTATATAAGCATTATTAATATTGTGGATTTGGGTGTTGGCATGGGCACACATGGGTTGAAGGATGGGGGGAGTGTCCATTGCCTGATTTAGATACAGTACGGTACCATTTTAATACAATAACCAAGTATTGTAATTTTTTCTGCTTTGTTGTTGAATTATGTACCATTTTTCGTTATATTTCAGGTAGTGGCACTAGTGACACAAAGGCATTCACCTACATAGAAGAGGCTATGGCTCAAGTCATTGAAAAAGTGCAAGTGTTGGGTATTCCTGTGGACTCCAAGACCCAGGCAGTATGTACAGTATATAACAGTAAATAATGTCCTACTGTTCATCTAGGCTAGGAATATGGAAATCTTCCCTCATTGGCACTAGTGAAGTAATTACATTGAGAGTTTATATATATATATAAAACATGAATTTTGAGCAGCATTACCTCTCAATTCCATTCAAAGTTAAACAGTGCAAATCATAAGGCCTTAGTCCTAGGAGTAAATATACAAGATGTTCTCATATATCCATACCTTCAGTAATCACAGTACATGTACTGTACTGTACTGTGATTACCCAATATACAAGAGTCAAGTACATAGTGATTTTTTATATTTTGTGTATCATATAAATAACTCCTGTTAGCAGCAGGTCCTATAGTCTTAAAAATTGGAGCCATATTAATATTAATCAAAACTAAATTTGTGATGCTTTATTGGATTCCATATGTATCATATGAGTACTTTAACTATGTAAAAAATTGCAGTACTGCTGCTGTACTTATATGTATGACTAATTATATACTGCTTTCTTTAGGTATGACTTTACAATATTAATTCATAATGATAATCCTTAATATTTCTCTAAAATTATATGAAAGTTGCTAATTTTCATAATTTCTCAGCTGCTGAAGAAGACTTGGATGAAGGTGATGTAGCTGACCCAAGACTGCCATCAAGGGCCTCTTCACCTACACCTAACCAAGGACTGCCATCAAGGGTCCCTTCACTTACACCTGGGCCCAGTTGGCAGGACTTTGGGCCAGTTACAGTGGAAGACTGTGAGGTTTTGACTGGCGACAGCTTGCCGAAGCTGGTAGAACCTCTACCAAGTGAGGAACATTCATACCACAGCTCTGTAGCCTCAAGTCACCCTTCCTCTAGGTCTGCTAGAGGTGTGATAGCTTATCTGGAAGCTACGCTACCTCCAGATAGGATATACTAGTTTTCCATAAGACTATAAGGGATATTTGGATGGATCTTGCAGAAAATATAACCAAAATATCAGAAACTTTGGTAAACATTAAAAAGGCAATCGAGAAAAGGTGATTTGTTTTCACGTGTCTTTTTTTTTATATATATAATTAGTGTAGTTTAAGTTGTGTTATATTTTGTGACAGAGTTATTAGAGTGCAAGTATGGTTTTAGTTGTGTGGTTTGTGTGTAGGTTTCAATCTAAAGTATTGTTAACTTCTGCTTATGCTTTTTTAAGAAATTATGTTACTTATTTTCATTATATATTTTATCTCTCAAATATAGCTTTTATTTTAGCATTCACATTTCATGTTAGATTTGTTATTCTTTCAGTAAAATCAACTTTTTTTCATGCATTTTTATCTTTGGCCAATAGTATTAATGAAGGTGAGAGTACCGGTACTTGAATCATTATTGTGTTATTTTCAATTACATATCAAGGTTCGGAGATTAACTATTAGGATATACTTATACTGTACTGTGGCTTTAATCTTGTATTTTAATAATTTCTCTGCCATATCTGTGATCTGTCCAAGCAATGTGAAGAGTGACAAACAAGTACTGCTGTAGTCATTACGGAATTGGTATTTTTTGTTACCAGTCATTGTTGGGAAGTACATGAGTGAAACAGCTTTCCAATATCATAAATTTGCAGGTTTTTACTCAGGTATATATGATGTAATGAACTGTGATTATGCAGGAAACTAATAGTACAAATAGCTAGGGAGTTATCATGGATTTCTGTAAACTTTATGTAAATAAAATGTATGTTTTTTTATAGTCTATAATTAAAACATTAAGAAAAACCAATACCAATCACATTATTATTAGCTGTTATTAGCTGTTGAAGAGCATTTATTTTAGAAAAAGACAAGTCTTATGTTATATGAAAACAGGTGAAAATTATCTATTAAATTATACTGTTCAATAAAATTAATTGAGTTGGTAAGAAAGGTTCATGTACGGTACATGTTATTGAAACTTACATGATAATATTTGCAATTCTGAGACATAATTTTGCCCTAGATTCTGGAATATGGTCAACCTTTTATACATCTCCAGTATGTATCAGTAAGTATATAATTCCAGTTATTTAAATGTTACCAGCTCACACATCACATTAATGTGCTTGTAATATTTTCACTAGAAAGTCAATAAATCAAAGTTTATCATCCTAAAGAATATCCACTTCATACAAAGGACTATAATTATATGGATTAAAGACTCATACTACATGGATTAAATTAGGTCTAACTATGCAATGAAGAATTTCTGCTTTGTTTGCAGGTAAATGGAAGCCAATTTCCTGCAATTAATAAGTCACCATTATATCCTATTATTCATAATTAAACACTCCAAAGGTAATGATACACACACAATATATTTGTAACTTTCTATTCCACAGTGCATCAGTTTAAATTGACACTTGTAGCTCCATTCTCCTAAGCTGCTGAATCTCCTCCTCTTGTTTATATTTACCTATAAGTGACAATAACAACAACCATTATGTCGTCTATGTCAGCCGCGCCAAGTGTAAATAAACTCAAATCTCACTATTTACGGGTTGTTTATCGACTACGCGACCCTGCTATGAGCCTTACGAGTGCTTTTCAATCTTCATAGCGCTACGAACAAATATGGCGCATAATGGCAGCCGAAAACTCGCTTACGAAGCTTTGAAAATACGTTCTTAGCGGTTACGAACACCTTACGAACAAAGATGGCGCTATGATAATTGTAACTGCGCTTACGAAGCTTTGAAGATCCCACCCTAGGTGTTCAGAAAAGTGATAAATTATTTATATTTTTTCTCTTTTTTCTAAGGATGGACTTCACATCATAGGGTTTATCTTTAAGGTTTAACTCTCTTTTAGCGTGTGTTTGTGTCATCTACTCGTCTGCTGCTCGTAAACTGTCGTTATCGTGTTCAGTTCGTGTCCAGTGACTCGGGACTCCTCTAATAAAATGCAAAGCTTATGTTGACGTCTGTTTAGTATTTCCTCTTAATGTGTTATTGGTCTATTTGTTTAGTTGATTCCAAGACAAATATGGAAAATGTGTACAGTATAGTCTATTATATAAGTTCATACTACTGCACCTGCTAACAGAAAAAAAAAATTGCAGTTCTAATTTACCCTTCAATTATCATGGTGTATGTATGCCGCCCTCATTGCCTTGTAATAATATCCTATACTGCAGCCTTCACCCTTGGTAACCTAGTGCAAGTTCCACAGTCACACACACACTTACTCTATTTATAGTAATATTAGTATATTTACAGTGATATTCACTAATATCAAAACAAAAGACACAATTATGGGAACTTAATCGAGTCTGGACAAGGAACTGTTTACAGAGGTAGTTCATATAATTGATTAATTTTAGAGATGTAATTTATGGCATTGGTACGATATTGGGTACGAAATTACGGTACGAAATCTTACTTTTTCGTACTAGTCCGGTACGGTTCTTTGGGTAAGGTACGATATTTTTAAGCGTGCGGAATTACGATATTTTTTTCGTACCGTACCGTACTGCCACCCTTGGTCAAAGGTCATTGAGTATATTTTTCCGAAAAAAAAAATGAAATCATACACTATCTGCTGGCTTTGCATATAGCTGAACGAAAATGTCAGATCTGCTATTATAAGGGAGTATTGGAGTTTCAAAATATGAATTTAATGGAAAACCTGAAGAAAAATTGAAAGTAAAAAGCATTCTCTCAGTTATGGATGGAAGTTGTAAACATATACCAGGGAAGACATTATTACGTATGATATACAAAGATTGACATTGAATACACTATTACTGGGCACAACATCAGCTGAAGACATAATTATATACAGCTGTGAGTCCAACTATCCATGGAGAGTGAAGTTGTGGGGCCACCAGGAATATGGGCCTTACTACCACCATGGTTGGAACCATGGAGTTAGTATAGGTGGAGGCGCCATGGCTCGCTAATCCAGGGGATTAAGTGAAGCCGCTGAACTGTCAATTTCGACGCCTTCAATATGGCGGACACCAAGATATGTTTCAGCATATAAAAGAATAGATGGACTTCTGACCTGACTTATGACCTGATTACAATAGGTATGCGCCATCATGAAGGCGCCGAAATGACAGATTGGTGGCTTCACAAATCAGGTCCTACTGGTGCCTCCACCTATACTACCTCCATGGTTGGAAGAGTATGTGAAGGAGAGAAACATGAGGGGCAAAGGAGGGAGTGTTGGAACAGGAAAAATTGGAGAAGTCAGGTTTTAGTTATACATAGGATGTTATATTGTGTTGATGAATGAAATGGTTTGCAAGAGTAACTTTGACAGACAGTTTAGGTATGTCAAGGCAAACTGTATGTAGGTTAATGAAAGAATGAGAGTGGTAGTTAATTAAAGGTGCAGGGTGGGTTGTAAGTGTGCTATCCCCTTGATAATAATACCTAATAAGGTCAATTAAAAAAACCTGTTGGTATTAAATTACTGTATAGAAACCAGCTATTTAGAACATAAACCATTAATAGTCACCTCAATAGACTTTACAAAAGCCTTTGACTCAGTGAAAAGAGAACAGATTATTGAAATAATGAAAACCTATAAGATACACCCAAGAATAATGAATATAGTAGCCACCACCTATAGATGACAATACCACCATCAACATAGGAAATGAAGAAATAATGAAATTAGATATTACAAGTGGAATAAGACAAGGATGTACAGGATCTACAACTTTATTTAAACTAATAACATATAGAATACTAAAGGAAATGGAGTTAAGAACAGGATTCACCAATGAACTCTTCAGAATAAATACGCCATTCTTTGCAGACGATGGACTACAATTATTAAGCCATTCTATAAACGAAGCAAGAGAAAATCAAAGAAAGCTAATAGACGCCAGCCTGGAATGCAGATTAGAAATTGATAAAGACAAAAGTAACATAATAATATATAACATGACAGAGCAACCAGCAGAAATCGATGATATAAAAGTGATAAACAATATAAAATACTTGGGTCTAGTAGTGGACAACACCAGGAACTGCTTTAAGAGCCAGAAGATTATTATGCATGAAAAGGCACAAAAACTGGCAAACATAACATACTCAATGATACACAAAAGTTGTAACAAACTACCAGTGGCGTCACGATGGGGGGGCTGGGGGGGACATATGTCCCTGGGCGCAGCATTTAGGGGGGCGCCAATTGCCAATTTGTAGTTGGGGAAATATCAATAAATTTGATGAAAATTTCATTTTTAAGGACTAAAGATTTTAAAATAATCGTTTCCAAGTGGCTTTAAATTGCTTTTATGAGTACTCAGAATCCCCCAGCTGATTGGGCTCGCTTCGCTGGCCACCCACCCTCCATCACGCCCCATATTGGGGCGACATAACAATCTTAGTTCCCGGGCGCCAACAACCCTCGTGACGCCACTGCAAACTACTAATAGGAAAAACATATTGGAAGTCAGTGGCACTGCCGAGTATATTATATGGTGACTTAGAAAAACTACAGAGACAAGAAAACAAAGTATTCAGACAAATACTGGGAGCCCCAACATATGCAACAACAGCAACACTGAGAGGAGAAGTGGGGGCTTCCTCCATGGAAAAAAGAATTAAAGAAGGCAAAATTATGTACCTAAAGTCAATATTACAAGGTGACGAAGGCAATGAAATAAAAAACAACCTATTATATGAAATAATTAAAGACATGAAGTTCACAAATATGTACAAGTGGATGGATGAAGTAAATGAGACACTAAATGAGACAAAACTGAACTTTGACAATATAAAAACAATGGAAGTGAAAGACATTAACAAAAAATTAAACACATGGGACACACACAAATGGAAAAGAGAAATGGACACAAAGAGCAACTTACAGATATACAGGAAATGGAAAACAGAGATCAAAGCAGAAAACAATATATATGACAATACATCAAAATCAATTATACTCTATAAGTGCAGAGCTAATGTGCTAAACTTAAATGACAGGAAAAGATTTGGGGATGGAAACAAGAAATGTGAAGATGATGATGAAACATTAGAGCACTTTGTTTTATTCTGCAGAGAATATATATATATAATAGGAAAAATATATATGAACTACAACAACCATACATAGAAAACAAGGAACACATAATTGGAAATTTCTTATTTAACACAGAAAATCTAGAAAAAACGAAAGAAACACTTTATGAGTTTTGGAAAAGAAGAGAAAAACGAAGGAAACACTTTATGAGTTTTGGAAGAAAAGAATCTAAATGAATTTACACAAAAAGTGGAAGAAGAGATAAGGAATAAAGATATAATTGATATGGTCAAACTAAACAAGACAATGAAAGAACAAGCCGAACAAGTGCTGAAGAAAACCTATAAAAGGAGAGAAAGCATAACACAAAAGTATACTGAACCACCATGGATAAACGATGAAATCAGAAAACAAATATCACAGAGAAGAAACTTGAATAAGAGAAAGAGAAATGCAAAAACACCAAGAGTGAAACAAGAAATGCAAAGATTGTACAAAGAAAAGAAAAATGAAGTACAAATACTTATTAAAGAAGAAATTTACAAACATGAAAGAAAGATCACAGACGAAATAAAAAATAGCAGTGAGAAAGGTAAAAGTATTTGGGAACACATAAATAAACTAAAAGGGAAGACACAGAAAAAAGAAGAAGATCACACACTGTATGACAATGATGGAAGTAAGTTGAGTGAACAAGAAATGTCATCAAAATTAAAGGAATTCTGGAGTAACATATACCAGAAACATGACAACAACATAAAGGAAGTATGGAACAAAGAGCAAATGGAAAAGTATGAAAGAGAATTCAGAGAAACAACTCAAGAGATAACTGCAGAAAATGGACTCACATACCCAAAGGAATTACTTGATCACATACAAATGATATGCAATTTTGAGAAAGAAATAAACAAAATGGAAAATTACAAAATAACCGAAGAAGAAGTACGAGCAACTTTGAAAAAGTTAAAAATGAGGAAAGCTGCTGGACCCGATGATATGAAACCTGAAATGTACAAAACCCTTTTACAAAGTGACTCATGCATAAAGAAACTAACTGAATGCTTCAATGAAGTAATGGAAAGTGGAAATATACCAGAAGATTGGAAAACCACTAAAACAAAAATGATAGAGAAAAAGAAAAAACCCACTGTGAAGGATTTAAGACCAATTGCATTGAGTAATTATTCATATAAGATATTTATGTCCATACTTAGAGAAAAAATAGAAGATCATTTACAAAGTACACAAGAAATGAAAGACATACAAGCAGGATTTACCAAGAAAAGGAGAATTGAGGACAACCTGATGATATTAAATTACTGTATAGAAACCAGCTATTTAGAACATAAACCATTAATAGTCACCTCAATAGACTTTACAAAAGCCTTTGACTCAGTGAAAAGAGAACAGATTATTGAAATAATGAAAACCTATAAGATACACCCAAGAATAATGAATATAGTAGCCACCACCTATAGATGACAATACCACCATCAACATAGGAAATGAAGAAATAATGAAATTAGATATTACAAGTGGAATAAGACAAGGATGTACAGGATCTACAACTTTATTTAAACTAATAACTTATAAAATACTAAAGGAAATGGAGATAAGAGCAGGATTCACTAATGAACTTTTCAGAATAAATACCCTATTCTTTGCTGATGATGGACTACAATTAAGCCATTCAATAAACGAAGCAAGAGGAAACCTAAGAAAGCTAATAGATACCAGCCTGGAATGTGGATTAGAAATTAATAAAGATAAAAGTAATATAATAATATATAACATGGCAGAGCAACCAGCAGAAATTGAAGATATCAAAGTGACATATAAAATAAAATACTTGGGCATAGTAGTGGACAACACCAGGAACTGCTTTAAGAGCCAAAAGATTATTATGCATGAAAAAGCACAAAAACTGGCAAACATAACTTACTCAGTGATACACAAAAGCTGTAATAAATTATTAATAGGAAAGACATATTGGAAGTCAGTGGCACTGCCGAGTATTTTATATGGTACCAATGTGATGAATTTAACAAAAAGTGATATAGAAAAACTCCAGAGACAAGAAAACAAAGTCTATAGACAAATATTGGGAGCACCATCATAATAATATACACCTATAGCAACTCTGAGAGGTGAAGTGGGGGCCTCATCAATGATGAAAAGAATAAAAGAGGGAAAAATCATGTATTTAAAATCAATAATAGTGTGTAATGAAGCAAATGAAACTAGAAATGATTTATTAAGAGAAATTATCAAAGATATGAAATTTACGAACATGTATAAATGGATGGACGAAATTAAGGAAATACTGAGTGAACTAAAGCTAGATTTCCATGATATAAAAAATATGAAAGTAAAAGAAATAAAAGATAAATTAAACACATGGGATACAAATATTTGGAAAAATGAACTGTCAACAAAGAAAAGTATACAGACATACAGAAATTGGAAAACAGAAATTAAAGAAGAGAGTAATATATATGACAACTCAGCAAAATCAGTGATTTATTTTAAATGCAGAGTGAATGTACTAAATTTAAATGACAGAAAAAGATTTGGAGATGGAAACACAAAATGTATGACATGTAAAGATGATGATGAAACTCTAGAGCATTTTATTTTATTTTGCAGAGAGCATAATGATATAAGAAAGGACATATTTGAACTACAACAGCCATACATAGAGAACAAAGATTATATAATTGGAAACTTTCTGTTTGATAAAGAAAATCAAGAAAAGGCAAAAGATACCATTTACAAATTTTGGAAAAGAAGAGAAAAACTTAGAATGCAAATTGAAAATTAAGTGAAAAAATTAAAGAAGAAGAAAATAATAAGGGGAAAACCGTTGGAAAAGTGATAATTTCCCCGAATTACATCGCATCGCATCGCATTTGGAAAAGAAGAGAAAAACGAAGGAAACACTTTATGAGTTTTGGAAAAGAAGAGAAAAACGAAGGAAACACTTTATGAGTTTTGGAAAAGAAGAGAAAAACGAAGGAAGTCGAGTGAAAACTAACCCACAATTATAAGGGGAAAGCCGTTGGAAAGGTGAAATTTCCCCGACGAACATCGCATCGAAGACGATAATATAAACAAAGTGACACTCTCTGACTCCGGAAGTGACGACCATGCAGGGGGAGGATCAACCGGCCAACAACCACCAGCAAACGACAACAACAGCAGAAATGATGGAGTGTACCACAACCAACAACAACAAGAGGACTTTATCTCCAGATACACCTGGTGAAGTATTTATCACTGCTAAAAGCAAAAAATCATATGCTGATGTGGCAGCTTCACCACCAAGTATTGTTAATGTACTCAATAACCCACCCCATGCTAAGGTTATACAAAAACACAATGATAACAATAACACCCATATAACTGTATTAATGAAGTCTGTTGATGGTTCACAATGTTTTGTACACCCCAAGAGGGTTTCAGAGGCCATATTCAAATCTATATTTGCTAAGAAATATATTGAAAATACCCTGGTCACCACTGGCAAAGGCAGAGGGTTAAAGTTTAGTGTGGCCAATATCGACGGCCTGGTAAGTGTGCCTGAGTCGGTGGTCATGCTGGGCGAGTGGCCAGTTAAGTGCTGGATCGCTGGTGATGACGATCCGACATATCAATACGGGAGGATTTTCCCAGTTTCCCATGAAATTAATGACAAAGACATACAGGAAGGACTGACCATACTAGACGATCAGCCGACAACACTGATGACAGCTTTTAGACTGCCAGGTGCGATAAAGGATGGGGAGAGGGTGCCGAACATGGCTATTCGGCTGAAGTTCAGGGGACCACTCCCTGAGAGGGTTGCCCTGGATTCAGTGGTGTACCGTGTGAGGCCGCACACTCTCCCCGTCCTGAGGTGCACCCGATGTCTTCTGTTTGGCCACGGAAACATCTCCTGCGGAGGTAAGATCCGATGTGGGAGGTGCAGTGGTTTCCACAGCACTGATAAGTGTGAGAGAACACAACACTGCTACTTCTGTTTGGGAGCACACAGACCAACATCTAAGCAGTGCCCGGCATACATCAGGGCTGCGAAGGTCCAAGAGACCCAGCATGACCCTGATACCTCCATGCAGGAGATAAAGCGCCAGCTCAGGGGAATTCGTCCTGAAACAATTACACAACAACAACATCCACAACCTGTTACAAAACAAACTAACCATGTTATTTACCCCCTCAGCCCTAATATAGTTGTTCTCCCCGTAGCGGCCCGAGGCAATACCACACCTCCACGACGGCTTTCTCCTGCTCCCCAAGTCACTTCACATACACCAAACAGTACACCAAAACCACAAAGAAGAAACCGCACACCACGAAAACATAGAAAAATTACTCCACCACCAAAACCCAACCAACATAAATCCCACAACAACACAACTCCTCATAAGGCACCCCAAAAAACAAACCCAACACCAATAATATTGCCTTTACCTTATCCTCATCATCCCAAACCTAACCCACCATCCCATCCTCAGCCTCAACCACAGCCTTCAGTCCACCAACATTCAACACAACAACACACGCCCTCGCTTGGTAGTGCAGGCCTTACTCACACAGCTTCCTCACTTCCAGCCCAGCATGCTTCGGGTTTTGCATGGCCGGCTTTCATTAGTGGTATAGTACCTATTGCACTAGAATTTATCACACACATTTCATCTGGTCTTGGCCTAAGGGTGGCCTTCTGTAAGTGCTTGCCAGGGCTCCTGACCTTCCTTATGTCACTTTCTCAGTGAATACTTTACTCCCACACCATTTCATCCTCTGGAATGCCCGGTCTATGTACCGGAAACTTCCAGTCTTTAAAACCACGCTCTCATCATATTCTCCTCTAATAGTTGGCATATGTGAGACGTGGCTCACAGATGCATTCTCTCCCTCCTTTCCAAACTATGTTTCTTACAGGGTAGATAGAACACCTGGACAGGCAGGAGGCGGCCTCCTTCTCCTGGTGCATCAGTCTCTCCCTTCTAGTCCTCTAACTATTACTTCCTTTCCAGGAGGTGGGCTAGAGCACTTGGGAGTTACAGTAACCTTTGATACAGGGCCAATTCAAATATTATTGCTTTATAATCCATGTTTGGATATTTCATTACAAGAATTTAAACATTTGTTTTCACAACTTTCCTCCCAGTCATTAATTATGGGTGATTTTAATGCCCATCATGAATTCTGGGAACCGGCCCTGCCCAGAAGCAGGAGAAACCGGTCGGGTTTGGCCCTCTCGGGTTTTTTGATGGACAGTGACACTATCTCTCTACTTACCCCACCTGGCCTCCCTACCAGGATTGATCCAGTTTCAGGGAAATCCTCTACCTTGGACTTATGCCTGGGAAATGGCTCACTCCTCCTAACCACAATAACAACTGGCCCTAACATGGGTAGTGACCATCTTCCTGTAGTAATATCCTTTCAATTTACAACACCTCCTCCCACATCACGTAGACCCTGTTGGTCCCTCAAAACGGGTGACTGGGAAGCTTTTCACAAGAAATTAAATTCAGTTATCCCTCCAAATACCCTCCCTTCTAAAGATAAAATTCAATACCTCACTGACACATTAGTGGAAGTGGGGTCCAGTCATTTTCACCTTAACACTTCCCGCCCCTACCGCACTTTCAGGGTTCCCTGGTGGAACAGAAAGTGTTCGGCAGCCCTTCAGGCAAAGCGTCACGCCTTCAATGCGTGGCGCAAACGTCCCATCAATACCCTCCGTCAACGTTATAGATATTTAGAGGCCAAATGCAGACGTGTTATTCTTGATGAGAAACGTTCTGCATGGGCCTCATTTTGTGCTTCCCTATCCTTTGCAACCTCAGTCACCCGAGCTTGGTCATTCTTCAGGAAGATGGTCAGACCCCAACCCCCATTAACTTTCCCGTTAATTAGTAACGGTGCCCACCTAATCACTGATGCCCAAAGAGTCGAGTGTCTTGCAACCCACATTCACACCACACTCGGCTCACCAGATCCAGTACCCACACTTGCATTACCCACTTCCTCACAAAACAGCCATATAATTAGCACTGCTATCACTTCCCAGGAGCTTTCCTTAGCTTTACACTCACTGTCCAACAGAAAGGCCGCGGGACCGGACAACATCCCGAACGAGTTTCTCCGTCACCTCCCAGATGCTCTGGCTCATGTTCTATTAAGCATCCTCAATGACAGCTGGTTGTTGGGGGTGTTTCCTTCTGTGTGGCGTCATGCTATCACAATACCTATTCCTAAACCTGGCAAGGACCCAACAGAAGCAGCTTCCTACAGGCCCATTAGTCTCCTATCTAACATTAGTAAAATCTTTGAGAAAGTAGTTCAAAATAGACTAACCTGGTGGTTGGAACGCGAACACCTTCTTCCACCCAACATGTTCGGCTTTCGCCCTCATAGGGGCACTCTGGATGTATTGCTCCAGCTGGAGCACATAATACAGGAGGGATTCAACCACAAAAAATTCACAATAGTAGCTTTTCTTGACCTTAAAGGTGCTTTTGACACCGCCTCACATAATGCCATTATTGAAAAACTTGCCCGCCTAGGACTATTTGGTCAACCTCTAAATTGGGTTAAATCCTTCCTGTCATCCAGATCCTTCTCTCTGGTAATTGGAGACACCCACTCCAGGGTGTATCCAATTACCAGGGGTGTTCCACAAGGTTTTCCTCTAAGTCCTCTACTTTTCAATATCTTACTTTCAGACTTTCCCTCATCACCAAGCACCCAAGCACTCATCTATGCAGATGATATTTCAATACTTTGCTCTGCTCCCACTATCCAGGAGGCTCAAATTTCCCTTCAACGTGAGCTTGATAAGGTATTTGATTGGACATCCCGTTGGGGTCTGACGGTGAGTGCACATAAGAGTAGCCTTATGTGCTTCACTCGAAGACGTATACCCAACATTCCCTCGGTCGCCATAGGTAATTCCCAAATACCCTTCAAAACCCACCACAAATTTCTTGGTTTAATGT
Source organism: Petrolisthes manimaculis (assembly GCA_034508575.1). Taxonomy (NCBI): domain Eukaryota; kingdom Metazoa; phylum Arthropoda; class Malacostraca; order Decapoda; family Porcellanidae; genus Petrolisthes; species Petrolisthes manimaculis. The sequence continues at coordinate 626,979 of JAWZYT010000264.1, forward strand.
TGGACGGCCCCCGACTAAATTGGGGCTGCCACATACAATACATGGTGACCTCCTGTCATAAACGTTTAAATTTAATGAAATCCCTTGCAGGTGTTAAATGGGGTGCAGACAAAAATACCCTTCTGAAATTTTATTGCATTTACATCCGGAGTCGCCTGGACTACGGATGTGAGGTATATGGAGCGGCCTCACCTTCAATACTCCAAAAATTGGAGGTAATTCAAAATTCAGCTTTAAGGATTGCCCTGGGAGCATTTAAGTCCTCCCCAGTAACAGCCCTTCAGGTAGAATCCTCCCTATCCTCACTGTCAAACAGACGCTCCACCTTAATTGTCCGCACCTACACTAAACTTGCAACATCCCCTAAAGGTCATACACTTCACTCACTCCTCCAAAAATATGACAGGAAACCGCTCCTTTGCCCCCTGCCATATCAGGCTCACATGCCTTTTGTAGAAAGAGCCCTCTCCTTCTTTGCTACTATTCGGGTTACTCCACCTCTTTTTCTCTCACTTGAAAAAACTTCTCCTCTGGGCCCTTGGTTCCCTATATCTGCTCTAATATCTCGAACTCTCCATACAGATATACCTTGGTCTAAGGCCGACTGCCCTGCGAGGGGTAGAACACTATTTTTATCACTTCTCCTCACCAAATATAAACAACATAAACAAATATACTCAGACGGCTCACGAATTCCAGACCCTCCTTCAGTTGGCGCCGGTATTTACATACCACACCTAAGTAAAGCTGTTGCATGGAGGTTGCCGGACACTGCTACAATACTAACAGCTGAACTATATGCCCTTGAACAAGCTCTTCAAGCCACATACACATTCACCTCACCTTGTTCCATTGCCATCTTCACAGACTCACTCACAGCCCTCCATTTAATTCATCATCACCGTCCCCAGTCACACCATTATCTCATCATCTCCATTCATCAACATTTAATACACCATACACAAATAGGTAATACCATACACCTACAATGGGTACCTTCACACGTCGGTGTTGTGGGGAACACCCTGGCCGATCGGGCGGCAGCGGAGGCACACTCACAACCCAGACCCATTAACATTCCTACTGACCAGACAGACTACTGTACTTACATCAGGACTGCTTGTAGACGACACTGGGATAACACACTGACAGACGCTTTACAACTAACTTCATTAAGACACATAAGACAAGACATAAGTCCTCACTGGTGGACCTACTCCCCCAGCAGGGCCCTCGATGTGGCCATAACCAGGCTTAGAATTGGCCACTCAAGACTGAACGCCCATCTTCATCGCCTGGGGATGACACCAGACCCCCACTGCCCTTGGTGCCCTACACAACCTGACACACCAGAACACCTTCTACTACATTGTCCTCGTCACCACTCTCACCGTGTTACTCTCCTTCACTCACTCCGGATCATTGGCCTCCACAGACCTTCACTAAAGGACCTCCTGGGTGGATCATCGGACACTGAACAAGCCTACAAAGCCATTAAACACACAAGAAAATTTCTACACAACACACAACAACTACACAGAATATAACACACTAATTAACCGCACATAGCGCCTTCGGGGCACTAGAGGCTGTGACATCACAGCCTAAAAGGCCCCAACAAACAACAAGAACAACAACAAACACTCTCTGACTCTTTCTCTCATTCCTTATATTATATTCAGTTAGAGAGAGAGAGGTAACACACACACACACAGGTAAGAAGAGAGAGTAAATATAAGTAGAGATAGAGATATTTTCTCTCAATAATATTAAGAGGGTGCGGGAATAGGGGGACAGGCTTGGGGGGAGTTTAGGGGGGTACGGGAATAGGGGGACAGGTTTGGGGGGGAGGGGTTGTGTGAATAGGGGACAGGCTTTCTACCCATCCCAAGCCTGTCCCCCTATTCCTGCACCCCCCAAACAACCCCCCTAAGCTTGTCCCCTACTCCCACACCCCCTTAATAATAATAATTGTAGGCTACACATACATACATACATATTGTGTGCGTTACTTATGAATACAAATTTTCCAGGCTGTGTGTACATGGCAGAAAAACAAGAGTGTAAACAACAACACCACCAAGATGGTATGTATAATTATTATTATTGTTATGGTACTATTATTATTATTATTATTAGATAAATTTACAAAAGAACTGTGTTCACTATAATGTATATTTGAAAAATATTGAATGAATTGCCGTTACTGCATATGGTTTTTCTACCTTCATCATTACCCACTAAATTAGACCATTCTAAGACTATTTTCTTCTATAGCATTTCCTCCAAATGGGGCATTTTGAAATTAGCCTGACCTTACCTGAATTTATTGTCGCAATAAATGTTTAAGTATAGTATTTTAGTACTGATTCATCACTTGGATGGCTAAAATTTTTGCTGCTCGCTGATTGGCTGATTATATTGGCCGCCATTTTTGCTCTTTCTCGTATCTGCCTGTCAGCAGGTTTGGCATAATGTATATTTTGCCTTGACTATGTTGCGTGACTGATTACTCAATATTTATATAATATCTTCTTTAGATAAACCAGCAAAGATATTTTTTAATCGATCTTCGACTCAACATAAATATTCCTTGAAAACTTCCCTCAGCCTTACAGAATGTCGAACTGTATGGTGACGAATCAGTACTAAAATACTGTACTTAACCATTTATTGCAACAATAGATTCCCTCAAATTTATGTGAACAACATGTAAATAGTAGTGTGTAAACGTTGGTAATACACCTACGGAAACCATTTTCATACAAAAATTAATTATACTAACCATAGTATTAAAGGTTTTACAGATATACTAAACACATTGACTACTACTGTTGTCTTCAGTGTTGCCAGGTCTGCTTAATGAAATTTCCCTAACTCTAACATCAGAATTTCCCTTTTTACCTAAATTATTCCCCGTTTACTCTTGAACACTGACGGTCTTTTTGGTATTTCGTCTGATAGAAAATTCCCTGTTTACTCTTGAACAATCTTTAATTATAATCTCTGTGTGTGGACTTCAATATTCCCTAAAACAGAAATTTCCCTGCACCTGGCAACACTGGTCGTCTTGCAGTCAACTGTCTTGGTTTAGTAGCGTCGTCTGGCAACTCGTCACGTCCTATTATGTGCTTTAAATAACGCATACATGACGTATAATAGTATTTATAACTTCAGGGATCTTATAAATTTAAAAAATATATACCTGTATATGAAAATAATGCAACTTTCGTCAACATTTTGCCCACGAATGTCAACAATAGATTACTAACTGGTAGTATCGGGCATCTTATACATTTTTCCTATACTATCGCGGAAAACTCAAATATGAGCAAACATGGCCGCCATCCAGTCTCTCTATATAGGGTCTCTAACCTGACCTAATCTAGACCGCATCAGACTACCGGGACCTAACCTAGACAAACTGCCAGGATATGACTGATTTAAACTATTGTAAAGTGATCGGGGTTTTTGCCTTGGGCCGCGTAGTGTTACCACATCTTGCTAGGTCCAGGGAATTTACCCCAGTCACTTTATGGTAAGTTTACACTGAGAAAAACACCATAGCTGAAAAGTGTGTTGGAATTGTCCAAAATAATGGGTAATGATACTAAAATATACAATATAGTGAACACAGTTCTTCTGTAAATTTACCTTATTATTATTATTATTATTGGATAAATTTTTGGTAAATGTTGCAATTATTTTTCTGCATCCTTGATTTTCACACTTTCTGTTCAACCCATATTGTCAATTTCTTTTCCCGTTTTATTTTAGAGACTGTTATGTGGAATATGTAAATAACCTTAATAATATTTGTATACATTTACCTTTGTATGTATTTACTTTGAAATGGGAGCGAGGTTTTCCTAGCGGGTCCCTGACTTCCACCTTTGCATGCTGTGTTGCCAGATTCAGGAATACTTTCATGTTTTAGTCAAATTTTGTCCACACGGGAAGTGTAAGAAGAATGTTCAATAAGTAGTCCAGTTAGGCGGGACATTCAATAGTTTAAAATTGGGACAAATAATTTTTGATCACCAGATGAAATAACCTGACCTACCTAACCTAACCTAGACTGTTGCTACCTTTGAGACCTAACTTAATGTCCTGGTAATTTTGAAGCGCCGGACCATAATCAGGTTTGGACTGAAGGATTGCAGATTGCAATGTTTTATAGTGTTTTTTTAATGCATGCATTGTTCAAGGCCGTTGCATTTTAATGTTTGGGGAGATACGACCCCCCTGTGCGCCCCCCCAACCCAATCTCCATAAAGACTTCATTTTCGCCATATTTGAACTAGATATCGTAATTTCCCGCGGTCCTGATTCGGTCAGGTCAGGTGAGGTCAGACTAATTCTATTTAATTTTCTGTAGTGTTTTTCCGACGAATCTACCCTTTCTGAACCCTCCCTGCTCCTCACCAACTTTATTCCCTGTCACTTCCATCAGTCTCTCAGTTAGAACCTTTCCATACACCTTCCCCGGTACACTAAGAAGGCTTATTCCCCTATAACTACCACACTCCTCCTTACTCCCCTTCCCCTTATACAAAGGTACAATTATAGCCCTCCTCCAATCCTCTGGCACCTCTCCCTGCCTCCGTGCCAATGTACATATAAGCAACATCCACTCCACCACTACCTCCCCCCCATACTTTAACATTTCAGCCGTTATCCCATCTACCCCCGGTGCCTTTCCCATCTTCAACAGTATAATATTATATTTCCTTATATTAATGATTGGTAGTTATCTATTCTATTGCCGTTGTCTATTATGATGTTTTTACCTTTACCCACTAATTTATATCATTCTAAGACACTTTTTTTCTATGGCATCATCTAAGATAAGTCATATTCAAATGGGGCATTTTCAAAGTAGCCAGACCTTACCTGACCTAACCTAGACCACAGCAGACTACCGGGACCTAACCTCGGCAAACTACCGGGAATTAGCCAGATGTGGCAACACTGCAACAAAATGGCAATAGTCTAGATAAATACAGTTGACTCTTGAATAACGCTATTTTGAGTAACGCGTTTTTTATTTAACGCTGTGTAATATGTAGGGGGGATACGATTAAATAACGCTCTTTGTTCGATTTAACGTGGCTACGCTCACCCACTCAGAGCACAGAGTGAGTAAGGAGAGTTGAGTGAGGAGGCAGAGTGGAGTGATGAGTGTTAAAAGTGAAGAGAAATATACTGTACTGTTACTTTACAAATGTAAATACAGTATTAAAATTCGTATTAGGCATATTAAATGCATATAACAATTTGTATTAAGGGTTTCGTAGATGACTCATGACTGAAATGAGTCGTCAGCATGCGTGGTAGTGGTGGTGGTGGTAGGGGGAGAGTAGGGGGATGTTTGGAGATAGCGTGTGATATCGTTTGTTTACATTTTATTTGCCATACGCTGGTGTTACATTCTGCCTTCTCTGTCCGAGAAATACTTCCTTCTTTCTATCGAAGGATATGGCCTTCTGATTTGTAAATGTACCACCTGGTATGACTGAGTG